>NQII01015782.1:4959-15916 GCA_002778355.1 Clitarchus hookeri
TTGAGACGTTTCATATATTGAGAGATGAGAGGGAAGACTATTTTGGGGAGGAAAGCTATTATGCCTTGGGGAGAGAACTCTCCAGACCCCTCGTTGTTAAGAGCCGCCCAAATCTCTTCACTCTTCCTCTCTGGGAGAGAATATAATGGTTGAACTGAATAAAAACACAGTTTAGTTTGGCAGCTCTCCATCTGTTCTGAGAGTTTTACACATTGCAGATATTTCTGGGGGGTCCCGGCCCATCTGGGCCAACCCCTTCCCTAGCTACTCCGTGTTGACTGGAAAGAGCCTCGTTTCTGATTGACCACCGCGTGCTGCGAAAAGCTCACTATTGGCCGGGCAGCCGGCTGGCGGGTGTGCATCACCAGACTCTGACTGGAAAACGGCATTCCTGCACGTTGCCGACGTGTGCGGCTTGAGTACTCGGAACAAGCGGCGGCTGCACCTCTGTACCTCTGTTTTCCTTATGTACTGAGTGGTCACGCGGAGCAAAGAAGAGTCTTCAGTGACTGCTTCTCGTTCCTAACCTGCCCTAATCTATGTGTCACGTGTACGTCCCAGGTACGGACGGACGGGACCAAGTGCGTCTCAGGACCGAGCCCCACACACCTGCAGCGGAGGTAATTCATGCAAGGATGCATGCGTCGCGGCAGAGAGGGATCGTGGCCAAAACTCCCTCCCCTGAGTGTGCCTATTAGCAAACCTATAACTAAGAAGAGGTAGTGAACATCCAGTATAGACGCTGTCGAAAACCTTCTAGACAGAAAATAAGTTAAAAGTTATTACAGGAATGAATTTTTTAAAATTCTACAGGAGAAAGAAGTGTAGAAGGAAAAAAAACTATTTAAAAAAGAAGAGGAGGGGAGAACCTTATTACCTCTTCGCTTAATTTAGTGCATCTTAACCAGAGTGATGTTGAGTACGTACCCTGTACTGGGAATAAATACCCACTTGTCTGGTGTGTTTTATTTCCCACTGAAATTATTACTGCAAACCCAATGTTGTGTTCCTTGTTTCGCACTTCGCCGGTGTTGTATCAGGTAAGGTTGTTCGCAGTTAATTGAGCACTTGTGTGTGCCCTGTTTTAGATCTACTTTCCTACTCTTGTTGCATTATTCTGCCATCTGTGAAATTAACATCGCCATGGACTGTCTCGCATTGTTCTTGCTTCATCCGTCCGACTGAACCTGTGAAGATTTTAGGAAAGTAAATACAGGCTGATTCTAAAATTATGGGACAAACATTGAGGGGTGGTAGAGCTCACTAAAACAAACAATTATTGTATAGGAATATATGGGCGGAAGTGACGCGTTGAGGCACAAACACAAAAATAACACATGAAATGCAACACATTGTTTATTTACAACGTCGCCGCTAAATGCCTTTTTACAGCAATGTTTATAATAATTGCTCAAAATTGCTACCACCGACAGTAATGCAAGCTTGGTAGCGTCGGTGGAGTGATAGGCGAACAGATTCAAATACGCCGGGTATTTCACGCACGCCACCATTGTCAGCCAATCACGCCATATGTAGAGGTCGCCAAGCATGCGTGACTGTTGGTGGATGCATTTCCAGCAACTGTTTTAACATCTTCTGTACGGAATCACTTGTTAAGTATGCTGCTTATGAACATTTTATGTTTCCGTTAATGTGTTATGTTTTTGTGTTTGTGCCTCAACGCGTCATTTCCGCCCATATATTTTTATACAATAATTGTTTGTTTTAGTGAGCTCTACCACCCCTCAACGTTTGTCCCATGATTTTAGAATCATCCTGTATATTGATTACACGCAATTCGTGCTCTTACCTGTTAGACAAGAAATTACACACAGCCATAAATTTAAACATTTCACTCTCAGTACCATGTCGTATCTCAGGGCTATTTTCATTAATTTGTTGCCAACTTAACTTGGAGCCTGCATTCCAATGTCTACTGTAGTTATGAGCAGTGACGTTTTTTTTTTCAAATGTTGATTTCCTACGTGCTTACTGTACCAGGAACAGCATTTAGTCATATTTAACTTGTCCCCAGGGACGATTAAGGCTCTCTGAGAGTGCCTGGGCGTCGTAGTCTTTCCCAGCATAAAAAAGGACCTTGAAATNCCAGGGACGATTAAGGCTCTCTGAGAGTGCCTGGGCGTCGTAGTCTTTCCCAGCATAAAAAAGGACCTTGAAATGCATTTTAGTGAATCCAGCAAATTCCAGTTAACTACTGCCAGCTTGAAGTCACTGTGGTGTTTTCTAGCAAGAAGCTTTTTTTTAATATTGTGACGCATTCCTATCCCACGCCATGGCGGCGATAAATATAATTATTCGTCGACCAATCTCGCATAAAATGTTGTCATATTAAGTAATGTACCTCAGCAAAAGTCGTCCGACTGCTGGTTTCCAATAATTTACTGTATACGTATTCGACGTTTTCCTTTCGTTATTGTCTGTCATCTATGTGTGAAGATGACATATTCCTTGGACTGTTCAAGTACACATTCAAAACCGCTACGCTATTTTTAATGTGATGTAGATCCAAAACTATGCGCGAGTATTCATTATTCCATCAAATACGCGTAATTTTAGTGCTGTGGAGAACGTGTTCATGCATGCCCATTCTTTGGGTGATTCGTACTGTAAATGTATCGCATCACAAACATTCAGCAATATATTTACAAAAAACTGAACACGTGATAAGTAAGTTTCGGTATTGTCGTACGAAAATGGTAAATGAATACTAATAACGTGCTGCACAGGAGTTATAATTGTAAATGGTGGTATTAATTTAAAAATAAAGCTAAAGTTAAAGTATTTAAACACTAAAACCGCGTCATATTCACGAATACAACTAACCAACATGACGTTGTTCACACAGAGAGTGGTTACTAGCAAAATACTAAGCACTGGGCGAAGCACTGTATTCGCATACACAATACCTAAATGTTGAAAGTTTTTTTTTAATAAAATGCAAAAAAATTTACAATCTTGTAAGAACTGGTTAGGTTCCTGAAAAACGCAATATTGTAATTAACTTTTTGGAGAAGTCTTAAATTTCTTAATTTATTTTTTTCGCGCTAAATGCGGCAAGTGCTGCCAACATGAAAGCGTGCACAAACAAGTTACGAACCAGCTATTGGTGAGTATTGCTAATGTTGCCATTCATTGTGACATTGCTACAAGTAGATGTTTCTACCTGTCATCCACCTATCCGGCTGTAAAGAAGCAGCCCTAACTAAGAGACAGAGTAGTGCTTACTGCCATTACGAAATTCGTTGACACTACTTACGCCATTATCTACCTGCTCTGCCCTTCTTGAAGCTTGCATGACATTAATATATATTATTTTAATTTATGAGGTGACCTTCTGCTGCCGTTTAAATGTAGCATCTTCACGATTTTCGGCTTCTCTGTTTGATATATTCTCATTGCATGACTTGAATCCTGAGCACAGAATGTGTACAGGTAGCGTGGATCATAACCGTATGACGTAACATCAAAACTTTAGCTTTTCGTGCTATATCAAATTGAAATAATTTTTGCAATTGTATACCAAAAATGTTTGCTTTTTTTGGCGGATCTTACTAATACGTGGACTGATAAGTGAAACGATTCGAGTTACAATAAGTAAAAAAAAAATGCATTAAATTATGCAATGTCACTGAAGAGAGTTAAAATCATAAAATTATGTAAAATGATGTGCTTTTAGTGTTAACATGAGGTTTTCTTTAAATGTGCAGTTTAATATCAAGCAGATTAGAATGTGCCCAATTATGTTTTACTTGGGTTACATGTCACATAATTACATAGCAACAATAGCAATAATTATTAGTAATAATAGTTACAAAGGAAATATCTGATACGTAAACTTCCCACTACCCTATGCCGTAGGTTGATCACAGTTTCCATTGTTCGCCTAGAAACGCAGTGAGTATTCCCATAACCGTGACTGTACAGCGGTCGGTTCTACGCCACGAAAATTCCGCCGTCCACCGACGTCTGCGAGCACAAATTTAGTTGCCCCATAATATCACGCAGCAGTATTGTTACAACAGTGTCTTGTTCAAACAGAGCCACATGAAAATCTTGACATATGATTTTCGATAGTTAGTGGGTCTCTTCTTCTTCGCAATAATTCATTCATCGGGTATTAAACACCTGTTCGCCATAACCGTCTCTAAACAGTCGGTGCCTTCAGAGCAAAGTTAGCACTTTCCAATTTCTCTGCGCCCTGTCCCTAAATCATTGGTTCACACACCTACTTGCTAAGCATGACTGACCATAATCCACTGGATAGTAAGTGCGAATTCCTGTATTTATAAAACCACCATCCTTTCCGGATTCTTCTTCTTTTTCTCCAAGTGAACATGAGATCGTATCGAAGTTTCTTGGGTACCACCTTCCCTTCCTCCTTCCTGGCCCCGAGGTTGAATCATAAATACTTCCGCGAGGGCCATAACTCACCCCGCCAGTTTTCGTGGATCGATCATTCTTCCTCCGACTCCACTTGTCCGACTACCCTTGAGTTTGAATCACCTGCCCGTGCAGGATGCTGGTAATGGTCCTTCAACTGACATAACAGCATTTAACATTATCCTAAGCAGAATATGAGCTGCTTTCTAGCGAGTAACTCTTGGCATTGCTGATTCCCCATTTCTAAGTTGTTGCTCACTCTACCTACTCAACAATTCTCTCCCCATCCTCACCTCACAAGTGATCACTCGTTATACTACGAGACCGGGTAAATACATGGGCATATCCTCCCCTTGCCCTTCGCGGTGTGAAGTCACTCGGCAGGAAGCTCAAGTCTGACAGTGATCTGCGTTCTGTTTGTCGATACAGCTGAATTAACCAATACAATTGTAAGATATTTTCAGGTTTGATGCGTAAAAGTACAAGGATTCGTGCCGTGTTGTTTTCATTTATCTGACGTCTCACGTGCATACAACCCAAAGAAAGGCAACATGGCAGTGCTGCCTTTACATGATTTCGGGATTTGCAGTCGTTTTTCGACATGCTGTATTTTTTCTTATATTAAAAATGCCTTACACAGGAAAAGTAAGCGTATGAAATATTGTGAAAAGATTCAAAATTACTGCTGAAGAGATGTTCGCTCAGCCCTTACTGTTACAAAATGCGTTCTCCCGACAACGCAGCATCCAGCTGGTCCATGTTTATTCCCTACTCACTTCCACGAGTTTGAAGATATTTGTCAAGGTCTTGTCCTGCATGATTTAACCAATTCAGACCAACTTTGATTTAAGGTTCAAGGTTTCGCAAATGAGAAATATTTTATGCTTGCTCTACTTTAGCTGAGACAGTATTTGTTTCGTTTATCACAGCCAATGAGCCACAAGCTTTGTGAGTCATTCATAAGACAGAGTGGTAGCACAGTTTGGCGAATGAGCTACACACTGGGAACACTACTGGGCACTAAGTATCGAAGTGCGCAGAAAGTTACCGGGAAAAACATGGCTTTCCCATGCAACATGTGCGCGGCCATAGACCTGGGTCTGAAAGGGGTGATGGTGACCGAAATTTAGCTTAAACCTATGCCACCCTACCGCACTCATTCAACTTCAGAGCTACGTGCTATTCAGAAACAAGGCAGATAAGGGAGAAGATGATGAAACCGTATATATTCGCAACGATGTAAATGCAAAAATGTTGTCCTCTCCTCTTGTGTATGCGCTGATAACGCTGAGTATTCGATAACAGAGCCTCACGTCACTCAACCAAAAAGAAAAAAATGCTAACTGATGTTAACAAGACAGCCAAGGTCGGCAATTTCCACGAGCTCGAAACCGAGGTGAGCCCACATTCCTGTAGTTACAACATATCGATTATAATGAGCAACTTCAACGCCGATATTAGTTAAAATGATTGGCATTTCTTTGTGTAGTCGCTCTCCTTGTCCCTTTATTCTCACTCACCACACTGTCAGCTCAGTTATCAGGCTGATCCAAACAGGGCTGTATGAATTTTTTTTGGAAGGAAGCAAACTGAAAATACAATAAAAATGATACATAGTAAAGTGCGCATGTATTCTGCGCAGTAACATTATTTATGTCCAAAAATGGAACTGCTATTTTTTCTACTGAACTGTCGAAACCACGTGGTAAGCACACTGTTAACTTAAATAAGTGATTTGATATATTATTCTACGTTTTACTCATATTTATCGCGATTACAATGTAATCAAGTTACGCAGAATTTTATTTTTATTCGTGTGTTTATATATATGTGTAAATGAACGGCACATCATTGTTGAAACAGGTAAATTTGACAGTTAATTTGGAAATTCTTGAGCCAATGTTGTGAACATGAGCAGAGGTTAGTCTATGGCAAATACGATACGGGGTTTCATTTACATATGAGAATTTAAACCCACTGCAATATTATGGTTCGTGTACCAAGTATTAGGGGGAATAAAGTCACCGTATCATATTTAGTATAGGAAATGGAATTTTGGTGCCCACGACATATTTCGATGGACTTCCTCGGGTATAAAAATTATGTACTGCTCTTTATATTACGCTTATCCCATTATAAAGACAATTCACGGTTTCCTTTCATGCCACAAAATAATAACAATAATAATTTTCATTTCATAATCTGACAGCCCTCACTGGATGTGAAAGAAAACAGTGCCAAGATACACAAAAGGAAGACTATTTTGGGTTATAACATACACGTATTTATGTAAAGATATCACTAGCACATTTTTATCACTTTCCTTGAAAACTACAATAACTACCATTTACAAAAAGGTTGCAGACAGAAATCCCTGGTAGCTCAGATGGTATAGCGGTGGACTGTAGGTAGAAAGTGGTGAACCATGGGTCGCTAGTTTAAATGCTGCCCGGAGGAAAGTATATTTATAAGAATGGCAGTCAGTTCAGTTTCATATAGAGTTTAATGACACATAGAACAGTAAATTTATTGCCAAAGAAAATCCTAAATTACTTTTTCACTATTAACTTAGCACCGTAGAAGAGTCGTTCCAAGTATTTACAAAGGCACTTGCAGCTGTTTATTATGCGCGTGGTCAAGGTTGTAATGACCTGATTGCATAGCTTACGCGTGAGAAGCCGAAAGGCATCAGAGCGTCTATGATACAAGGCGAATTTGTATGCTATTTCCTGACTATTGTGGTAACAGTGCGGTAAATTATTTCCGCATATAATTTTTCGCGAGTAAATTTGTTGTTTCAAAATGACAGCGACTCAAGTTGACTGGTCCCCAACTTTAGTCGCTATTCTCTTGCGACTAGAAATAGCCCTTTACAAAATCGCCCTGTGCCATAATGCAAAAGAGTAACTGGTACGTAAAAATATAATACTGTATCCTTCAGTTCTGCTTTCATGTGCGCAAACTGTAAAAAATATTGGGAAAACTACCCGAGAATTGTAAGGGAATATTCGCAAACTTGTCTGGGAAATATAAAATA
This sequence comes from Clitarchus hookeri, assembly GCA_002778355.1. Lineage (NCBI taxonomy): Eukaryota > Metazoa > Arthropoda > Insecta > Phasmatodea > Phasmatidae > Clitarchus > Clitarchus hookeri. Next base: position 12,398 of record NQII01015782.1, read on the forward strand.
TACTTTTATGTTAACACAAGTATAGAACGCTTGTGGTAAGAGACGTATTTAGGGGAAAAAAAAACCAAGCACGTAACACATGGAATGTTTTTTCAAATGTTTGATTCAAAAATTGTGAAAAGACGCGAATAGACTATAACAAATTTGCCTTCAAATTTTAACTCAGAAGTTAAACCTGAAATACGGACGAAGCACACAACCAATTTACAAGAAGACATTCATGACATTCAAAATGACGTGATAAATAATTAGTTTTCTTTGCGCATTAATTTTGTTCAAATTCGAGATTTGTACCAAAAAAATATATCCATTTTATAAATTCCCGTATTTCCTTTTATTAGTTTTAAAAGTGATTTTCCTCCATTTTCAAACTTTTTTCTGGCCCATAGTTTTATATCGCAAAGAAAAAATATGTAATATGCAAAAAAATTTATAATGTAAATTTTGACTCTTGAACAATGAAACAGATCGGATGTCACAGCGGTTGAACGAAAGTAATACCGCTTCTGTTTTGTTCACCCCGTAGGGACCTGATATTACAATATTACAATCTGAAACTCTACCCAACACATTCCGGAAATGTTGTGCTACGCCTAATTTTCTAATGCATAAAATTTACGACTTCCTTTAAGGAAAGCACAAGTTGCACAAAAATTTTTATTTGGTTGGCATCACTTTTTCATTACTGATTTCCAATTTAAAGATCGTTTAAAAAGGAATAACTAGTTGAAAAGGGGAGGGGTAGGTGCACTGGGAACTTTTGCAGAACTTTTAAAAAAGCCGTCTCATATTTTATATTGCAGCTACAGGATTAAAACAAGAGAATTTCAGTGGCAAGCAATCATGGAGAACGCCATTATTAATTTTCTTGCCGGGAATGATGTTCCCTCAAACTCAATCCTTTACATTAATACCCTTCACCGCATTAAAAACTAACTATTTCAGGCATCACAAATAACATTCCTGAATTACACTTGCCAAGGATCATATTTAAATAATATTGATTTCGTGTTTTTAATCATTTGCACTTCGGATATATGCAGGATTCAATACATATGTTCAGAGTAAATCAATATCCCAAGTGCACTTAAATTATGTTCCGTGTTTGGAAGTTCTGGTAAAGTTGTTTTAGGGACAGAAAATTTTGTGCGTTCTTTAGACAGTAAATAATTAATTTATTCATGAGCCAGTAGAAAACAGCCACATAAGAGCAATACTATTACAAAAACTGACTATAAAACGTTCTGGCCTGCAAATTTTGTTGCAGGTTGGCGTTTGCTTTATTCTCCCATCTGGAAAATAGACTATAAACGAATAAAATACATCATAAAAACTAACTGCATCGCGTAATGCGTGAACATTTCAAGAAAAAATATATATAAGAAGTTGCAGTGATTGCTTAAAAACGTGGTCAACAAACACAAACGTATGAAAAATAAATTAATAATTTGATAAATCCGCATCCCGTGAGCGTTTCTTTGGAAAAAAATAATTGTGCTCGACAGCATTCCACAGTTCCTTCAGTCCTTTATTCTGCCTCTCCAGATCCAATTCTCAGCAGTCGTTTAGCTACTCAAGTAAAACAATTTCCTTCAAATGTAAGACTATAATAAAGATAATTGCAGAAGTTCGGTGGAGATAATTAATTTTTTGTGAATGCCTCTTCAAATCATGGTGCTAATTGAACGTTTTATTAATGGCTAGCTCGTTATGAACTCAAAGGAGACGCCGCTTTGCTTGTTTTAAATAACCCGTCTTCTTGAATTTCAGTTTTCAAAGTATTTTATAAAACGACTGTCGTTTGCAGCCACGATTTACTTGAGGAATTACAAATTGCTTGACGAAATTAATATTATTCTATATTATTATATAACTGTAACGGTATATTAGATTATATATTTGTAACAGCTAGTGATCTGAAAAGAAATACTTTGTAAAATATCTGTGAAAAATATAAATGAAAAAATAAATTCGGTATGGGCATGAAGAAATTACCTATCTCATATTAATGTAAATAACAAATGACGTCTTTACATTTTTAATAATAAATCTAACCGGCAAAACTACTCGTCTAGATTAAAACATGTCTGATAACTGAAGCGTGAGTTTGTAGGCAGTATTAAAATTCCCGACATACTCGCTTTTCTAAGATTTATCAGCTTCCCTACAACAGCGGAGTTCACTTGTTGATACGGACCTAGTATTGAACGAATTTTTTTTATGAAGTTCAACGGTAGGCGTAACTTTTATCTTCCAAATTTACGCACTTGCCACTATGATGCGAGCTTAACACGCTGAGACGATTGACCACAGTTAAATATAGGTCTAGAAACAGGCTTACTTGCACGCCGGTGTTGGTATTTTGTTTGTCAGTAACATTTAATGAGATACGAGCCAAAAAGTGTCAATGTAGCGAATTTTTTTGCAATAATATATATTTGAGGGTAAAAAATATATTTTCGTAAACCTGTCACTTTTAATGTCTTCAGAAAAGTACATCACTACATTAAATAGTAGCGTTATAGTGACAGCATCAAAGAAACTAATACGAGGTAGACAGACTATCTACTCACGGTAGATGACGCTAAGTACTGAGACTTCTAATTATTTGGAAGATCGCTTGTGGTTTTCGACGTCAGCAGTTTGAAAGGGCTGAGTTACCCGACTTTCAATTTTCCGGTGATATGCTACTGGGCAGATAGAATGAACACCCTGAATGAAGCACGGAGACGTTACGAAATAAACTTCTGCAGAAAAAAGCACACTGAAAATAAGCAGTGATATGCAAATAACTAACCAAAAGCTCGTCTAAGTGGGTCTACGGGTTCTCAGTGTTCAATATATGTCACGGGCATCTTCAGCGTTCAGATAGGCGATGACGAGATGGTGCATGGTGTCGTACAGCTGTACGTACCACTGAGGCAGATTTCTCCATCCCTCTTCCAATTGAACATAGAGTTCGGCGAGGGTCGTCACAGGTCGTGGTCGCCGGAGGAGATGCCGACTCGGATATTCCTTCACGTGTCGTGTTTCTGAAAGTCCTCGTCACCTTCCAGGCACAGACAGGGTGTTAGCAAAGGTGTTCGTACCTTGTNTACGGGTTCTCAGTGTTCAATATATGTCACGGGCATCTTCAGCGTTCAGATAGGCGATGACGAGATGGTGCATGGTGTCGTACAGCTGTACGTACCACTGAGGCAGATTTCTCCATCCCTCTTCCAATTGAACATAGAGTTCGGCGAGGGTCGTCACAGGTCGTGGTCGCCGGAGGAGATGCCGACTCGGATATTCCTTCACGTGTCGTGTTTCTGAAAGTCCTCGTCACCTTGCAGGCACAGACAGGGTGTTAGCAAAGGTGTTCGTACCTTGTAGGGCCTGTGGAACTGTGACTACGACAATCGGACGAGCGTTGTCGCGTTGCAGAATGCCTCTCTGGAGCATCTCGTGGGCATCTGTGAGCTGTCACCAACACCAGGCAGGTTGTGGAGTCATAACTAATGACCGCCCACATCATAATGT
>NQII01015783.1:0-22071 GCA_002778355.1 Clitarchus hookeri
AACCTCGTTTCATGAATAAAATATATAACCCATGTTGCAATAGGAAATTCTAAGACAATTTTGCACCAATTTTAATTATACATATACATATATACACATTATATATACAAATACTATATACATTTAAGTATTTATACACGGAGACATGTCCATTCAACCAAATTAAGTTGAGAGAAAAAAGGCCTCACATTACAGAAATTGGGGAAAAAATTGCCAAGTAACAAATCTATGACAATACACTTCATGCACCGAACAGTGATACATATATATATATATAAATATATATATTTCCGAAACGAAGCGATATTCAAAGGTGAAAAACCCTAATAATTTAAGTTGTGATAATCTTGAATCTTCAGAAGAAACATCTATGTTTACAGGCCAAAAACCTGACAGTTTAAAACAAAATAAATATTGCATATTCCTCTTATATATTTTTTTATAATACAGGGTACACGTAAAAACAACAGAGATAAATAGCTATTCTAAAATNCATCTATGTTTACAGGCCAAAAACCTGACAGTTTAAAACAAAATAAATATAGCATATTCCTCTTATATATTTTTTATAATACAGGGTACACGTCAAAACAACAGAGATAAATGGCTATTCTATTTATCAGGGTCAAGTAATAATACCTGCAGACATATATACGCACTGTGGCAATGTTTCAGCCTACATGCCAGTGTATCACATTGGCATAAGAACAATAAATTTTCGAAAGGTGAGAAGCGAGAGCTTAATCACATATTATCGGTGTTAATTTTTGCGACAAATTTTGTACAACTCCATCATGCATGCTGGCATTCTTGCGCTCTATCAGCCCCTCCGTGTGCCACAAAGACATAAATCTCGTATAATGAAATACTTAAGTAATAGATTAACAAAATAAAATATTAAAAAACCTATATTTACTTACATGAGGTTTGCAACCCATGCAAAATTAAAAAAATACCAGGCTGCAGATGAGTTTACTCAGAACCCACACCCCTTGTCTAACTTATCTACAATATTAACCAAGAGACCAACATAACTTCCGTCAGAATCTCTATTTTTATATTAATTATACTTGCAAGGATGTACAAAATGTTACCAGAAAATCACCGTTTCTATTGCAATTTTGCAACTCAATTTATACCTACTTCTTCAGATAAGGAAGTTATTTCATTAAGAAGAACCAATTTTGGTACGATTACCACACAAGAAGCGAGGCCGGGTAAGGCAGGAATACGGCCAACTACTATTTTTAAACCAATATTCGCAAACCACGGTGACTCGACTGCAACAAAAAAGAATGCAGGAATCGGCAGAAGTATATACAATATCTGGTTCTGGTTGACACAGTGGGGTCGAAGCCATTTCATCAACATCTAACAGCCCAAGGTACAAGGGAGAGCCAATAGGAATCAAGGATATTGGAGAAGGTAGGCGTGAAGGAGAAGTGTGGTGGAGACGGCGGCTAAGGGCCGGGGTGTCAGTCGGCGTCGGTCCTCCCTGAACGGCGTCTCCAAGCGGCGATTTGCGGTAAGTGTCTTACACTAGGGTGAGAGAGCGAGCCCGGAGCCCCTTATATCCTTGTCCTCCCATAACAGATTGTCCTTTACACCTACCTCGATCCCTAGCCCCACCAGCTACATCACGCTGTAATTATTGCAAGTTGAATCAGTAAAAATCCTTCGGAAATAATTAGTTGTACTCAATTAATTATTCTGTTATTTCCTTTCATGAACTGCATTAACTATATTTCCTTTAGAGGCATAACAATTTACTGTATTTCTTTTTAAGAGATCCGTGTTGGTAGGAATCATTAACAGAAAATAAGTAATACGGTCACGAATAATTTAAATTTTCGTTTTATTACGATTAATTGAGGTTTTTTATGCGTTTTGCGTTTTTAAAATTCGAAATAGATTTCTTTTTGCACACAAATACAATTTCCATCACCCACAGTTTTCACACAAACAGCTATATAGGGTTTACGTTCTTGAGTGTCCGCCGTTATGCAGAAGCTCGTGGATACGGGTCAATATTGTACAAATATTACTTGATGTCTATTACAAACACAGTCCTTGTAGATTTACAAACGGTTAGTTTTACAGGAGATATCTTTGTATTCTTACAAGTATTTTTGTAAAAGTTATAAATAATTTCTCTACAGAAATTTCAAAAAAAAATTTATAGTGTATAGCAGATTGTATCACAAAATTTGTATTATATTTACCAACTTTCTAGGCCACTGCGCCCATTGATAAAATATGGGATTGCTATACATTAAGAGTAAAAAATAAGGGGAAAGGTCCCAGACATCTTATATTTATCAATTATAGCCGTTGGTTTACTTTAAAATTTTTTAATGATATTTTCGGCATGGTACAGCATAAAGCATATTTATGGTTTATGGTATTGCAACATATATATTACCGGTATTGAGATTTTTAATCTTTAACTACCAGGAAGTCAAAATTTTGCTTTGCCTGCAATCCCATATGTTACAGAAACGAAGTAGCAGTGCGACTTTAGAAAATGTACGAAACTGTGCGCAATATCCTGTTGATCAGTAAGCCTAATAAGAACCTTGTAATGCAGATAGCTGAGAAAATTCCCTTTATCCGGGATGTCAGGGACATTTCCACCTTTCAATTATTTTAGTCACGATTTTTAGTATAGGCATTCTCTTAACTTTACGGGAGACATGATACTTTATTTTATTTTTAAAAAGTGTTTCCGCCTCCCGGGCGCTGTTGACCAGATCTTTAACATACCTTATCCACGTTACGCTCGTTTTCCGAAGTCTTATTGTCCAGTAGTCTTTGTAAGTCGCCAACCTGCAATTGTTAAACAGGAAGTACAGATTAAAAATCTAACAAACAACTTAAAATATTATACTTTTACTATAAACTGTTATGGTATAAATGACATATTGATAATGGATTAAAAGGACTATGTGCGTATTAAAACTTCCTTGTTTTTCGTTGGAACTGATAGAAAGCTATTTAAAGTAGGCAAAACTATTTTTGCACATTTTAATATCGCCTTATGTATAGATATCGCCAAGGGAAGATTAACGCCATATATTTCTTCACGGCTGCACAGTGGTTTTGATCAAATAGTTTAGCCAGTCTGTTTTTCTTCAAGAGTAAATGCTGCAAATACTGCTCACTATAAAATAAAATATTTCCGGTTGAATTAACCTAACGTTATTAATAATGACAAACCTCAATCTTCTCCGAACTTTTCTTGCCATGAAGCCACAGAGATAAAAGGACATACTCCAAAGTACTCGGTAATTACGTTAAAAAAGTTACAGTTTAATACGAATCGTACAGTAAATATGGGGCAGTGGTACATCACCAAGTATAATTACCTATTAAACACATAGTGTTTAATGTTATTGTGCTCACGAATTACATTTACAAACGGTTAAACTCTTAAAAACTCAAAGTACAGTATTTGTGGAAAAATTTTAATGCTAGTTAAAATGTTATGATTTTCAAGCCCCAGTATCAAGGTTTCTTTATGAAATAAATTTATTTTATTGCTTTCTTTTCTTTTGAAGTTTATAAATTGCAAAATATAAAAGTTAAAGTGAAACATCCTGAGTGANTTATTTTATTGCTTTCTTTTCTTTTGAAGTTTATAAATTGCAAAATATAAAAGTTAAAGTGAAACATCCTGAGTGACACATGTAAATTATTATATAACGTAGTATATGTTATAAAAATACGCCATAAGAAAACGGAAACATATTTTTAGTTTGTGTAACACGCAAAGTCATAATTAACAAATATTTAATGAATATTCTCTAAGCTCTGTTAAATTTCGTAGGTTTCTATTACATGTTTATCTTGTAAGTCGTGAATCTGCAAATGTTTAAAAGCACAATGAAGATAATTGAAATTCAAATACAAGAAATTTCAATTGCAATCTAAACTATGTGCTATCACTTTTACAAAACGAAGTATATATATGTCTTCGTTAAATAAGATATTCTCTAAAAGGTAATTCATATATCGNTACAAAACGAAGTATATATATGTCTTCGTTAAATAAGATATTCTCTAAAAGGTAATTCATATATCGTGAGTATTTAAGGTATTGAATAAGTGTGAATGGAATCGTTTCTAGTATTTCCCATGAGATGAACCCATTTCCAGTAGATTTAGTGCTGCCGAAGTCATCTTTACAACACCCTGCAAAAACAAGCACATCTAGGGCTAGAGTAAACGGGATATAATTTTTAATATTACGTACTAATTAACTTTTTGCCTCAAAATNCTAGGGCTAGAGTAAACGGGATATAATTTTTAATATTACGTACTAATTAACTTTTTGCCTCAAAATATATGCCTATAAAAATGTGAGAATTAATCTTAAAACAGAAGTAGAAAAAATTTGGAATATGAAAATCCTTTTGCCGTCCGTTGTTCATGAGAGTAATGTAGTTAGTTATTGTANGAAGTAGAAAAAATTTGGAATATGAAAATCCTTTTGCCGTCCGTTGTTCATGAGAGTAATGTAGTTAGTTATTGTAAGACATGTCCATTTTTTTTATTTGTAAAATAAACGAATGTTAATATGCAGATGCGTGCTCCTCATGACAAATATACATTTCCAGAAATCTCAGAGAACAAGCTAACTTTCCTCCACACTTTACAAATGTAATTTTCTGACATAAAAAATTGTAATTACTTAAATTTATCATTTAAAATTATTTGCAATTGCATATAAACAGGGTATGAAAAACTTCAACATATTCATTTAGACATAATTTAATTGTTTTTTATTTAAAGTTTAGGCTTGCAACGTAATGCAACTTATATAAGATCTTTTAAAAGTTAATTTGGCAATAAATGTAAGATTAATTATATATACAACAAACAGAAACAGTTGTAGTGGTTTAAAAAAAAATATTTATTTTTATGTATTCTGATACGTGTTCATTGATATATAATGTATGTTGGATTGTATGTTCATGANAAAAAAAATATTTATTTTTATGTATTCTGATACGTGTTCATTGATATATAATGTATGTTGGATTGTATGTTCATGAAAGACGTCTCGACATGTGTAGAATTCAGCAGGCAATTTAAAGTGGCGCGTGCAAGAGAGTGGCATAGTGGCTACACGTGTTCTCTGTTGACTCGCCATTAGTAGCATGGCCCAGCTGAAAACACTCCAGCTGTTTCGTGTGGTTCCAGGGATGAGAAGGAAATTGAAACTTAATTTGCCCAACATTCTCCTGATGTAATAAATGGCACCACATAATGCAAATTAAGCAACAGTTATCTTCATTACATACCAATTTCCATGTTTAGACGATGCAATCAGGTGTGATGAGACAGAAGTGTTACACAACAACCTTGCGCCTCTTATTGCCAAGTAGTGATTCTTAAAGACAAGTAGCCCCTCCCTTCACAGGGACAGAATACACTGTATTGTTTGTGGTATTAATAAGTGTATAATTATATCAGTCAAACATGTACATAAATTAATTCAGATATCTGTTTCTGTCTAATTACATCCAATACAATGAGATATTATACTATATTATGCAATGCCTTCAAGTACTCTTAAAACGTCATATTTAAGACCAACACATTGATTTCCGCAATACGAACAACTTTAGTTCCTTGTTACTGACGTTTTATAATATATGAATATTCTGTACTCAGCAAATCGCCATTAATAACTCAAACACGTATTGTAAATTTAAAAAATACATTATAAAAATAATGCNTTCTGTACTCAGCAAATCGCCATTAATAACTCAAACACGTATTGTAAATTTAAAAAATACATTATAAAAATAATGCATATATATTAAGTCAGCTGCTTGCTTCAGTATATTGGAATCTAAGCGTGTTGTTAGACTACGCCAAATAGGGTATAAATGGACGTTTGTTTCATTTTTTTGTTGACATGCTTGTACCGATAGAAGAGAAACAGTTTGNGCCAAATAGGGTATAAATGGACGTTTGTTTCATTTTTTTGTTGACATGCTTGTACCGATAGAAGAGAAACAGTTTGCTATTTAGTTACACTCACTGGATTCAAACTGACACAAGAACTGACTGTTTATAATCGCCGATTACTGGAACCACGATATATAATGTTCCTGATTCTTAGGTTCAATGTTAATAGTATACTTTTAAATAGTAATTAAAAAGCGGTGTTCTCGTTTGTCGGATCGACGGTGAACTTGTTATAGACAGTCTGCAAGTCTTTCGCCCATGTCTCGCACAAATAAGTTACTGGGACTGGATGTGTCAACTCCTGTTGTTCGATTTTAGAACTTGACCAACACACACTTACAACACAGCACTTCACTTATCCTCCTATGACACAACACAGAACGCATATAGCTGCAAATTCTTTGGCTTGTTTCCAGAGGAAAATTTGAAGTATCTGGAAGTGTTATACGGGTGTTAGTGAGAAGGTAAATATTTGATACGAAATTTATAAACACTATTATAAAGATGAACACTTGGCCAGAATGTTTATATAATATAAGTAATATAACCATTATAGTCAATGTTTAAATGTGCATCTTTCGAAGTATACACATTTTATTAATTAGGCACGTATAATTATGGGATAATTTTCCTTTACTCTGGCTGTACTTACATTCTAGTTAAGAGCTAAAGTATATTTAATTGTATGTGGAACAAACGAATTCATTAAAGACTATTTTCAATTCACTTCATGCAAACGTAAGTAAACATATTATTGAAAGATAGTTTTTAAGAATGAAGAAAATAGAGATAACGAATATTAACAAATTGAGTATAAAAATATAAAAAAAGACAGAAACTGGTTTTTGTGTTTAGAAGGGAATACTTATGTGATTTGTAATTCTTTGTAAGCAACATAGAGTGCGCGCTAGTGGCTGTCGAGGTCTAGTCGTTCCTCTGTAATAGCACGACTACTTTGTGTAATGCCTTCCTGTAATATATCTCAATACAATAGTGTGTTTACCATTTAGATGCTTATTATATGTAGATATTGTGACGTGCCATATTGTCCAAGGAAATTTACTGAGATGAAAGTAACAGGTGAACGTAAACCGTGCAACTAATGTGCTTGCAAAACACAGCGAATGTATCTAAATCCAGGAGCTTGGGAAAACTTGAGCGGGCGTACAACTCATCAAGCTGCATATAAAGGAAGTTTAGCATCTCTAATACACGAAGTCGGGAACTTACCTACGTATTTGACACTTTCCTGAGCAAATGTAGGAACTCTACAATGAATGTATAGGTTATTAAATTACTGTTCCCGCTTTCTCACTAAATAAATACACTGGTATGGTAAATTTTCGAATAATTTTTTGTGTGTCGTAAGCACTTCAGAACGAATTGTGGCAGCTTTTATAGTAATCAGACTATAATTTCTCTTCCAGGTTGTTTTTCTGGCAAACCGGAGCATGTCATCTCCTTCATAATTTCTTTGGGCAGGGAAAACCTTGTGAAGGGCATTAAAATAATCTCATCTATCTTCTGCTCAGGCTGGCAAAAAATCAATTATATTAAATGCATATTTTTGCATCCTGTACATTTTTCTTCATTGGGTTCTCAAAAACGATTCTTCGCGCATATGTAAGCACGTTTTCATACAAATAGAATTTGTTAGCACTGCTTCTGATGAGCTCACGAGCAAATTATTTAAACTGAAATATTTTAAAATATTGACATTACCTGAAGACCCACATGACAAACCTTGAACGAAGCACCTTTATTAATTAAATTACCTGTCACAATAGATGCGTAGCAATCAAATCAGCGAGATAGAAAATATTTTTAGAAATAACATGAAAGAACTCCATAATTCAACAGCATAGATAAATTTCGTCAAAGAATATTTCTAAATAATTTAATAGAATTAAAATAAACATAACTTCATAAGTTATTACAGGTAAGCATCCTACATTTAGCTACCGTTTTTCCCAAGTAACAAGATTATTATGATGCTAGTAATGACACAAGATATATTAGCCTCTATGCAGCCTCTGTAAACGTTTTATTCCTGATTAAAAGAGGTTATAAATACTGGTCATAGGACACTTCAAACAACACATAAATAAGTGATTTTATTTATATTTTGATACAATGAAATATTGAAGCACAAGAAATGGATTAACATAATATTTATAGGTAAATTTGCTTTACAAAGAAGTCTAAATTTTTTATATCTATAACCGGTTTGTAAATATTGGCTTGTTTCCTTACCGTATGGTTTTCATTGTGAAGCTGGTTTTTCAGATATTCGATTTCTTGGGTAAGCGACTCCACCTTTAAAGAACAAATATAATGAATTCATGTTATAATAACAATTTATTGAAAAATTAAAAATGCACAAATAAAAAAGGGACCTATTATTTTTTTAGCGTACACTTCCGGAAATTTTGGGCGTCTCTGTAATTACATACCAAACAACCATTTATCAAATTACATTTTTTATATTGCTGTGTTTTACAAGTCGCTGATATAGACGCATACGAATGCTATCAGAATATAAATTAACTGGAAGCACTGTAAGTGACATTAATTATGTACAGAATTTATCATCTTACTTAATAAATACATTTCGTATAACATGAAATATTTTTTTATAACTGGCGTTCTTTATAGCCTCTGAACAGTCGCAATGACAAACAAAACAAATAAGGCGACTGCTGTAAGTATGCTAATACGTTCAGCAGATAAGCAACTTTATGTAATTGCCAACTATAGACACTCTGTGTACTATATTTGTTATTGGGTCAGCGCTAGTATGTTCGTACTGACGTCAAAGGTAGCGCCAAATATGTTCTTATGCATTCTTGGACAGAAATTCGGACACCGTCTGTATTCACGCGCCATCACTCGCGCCCTGGTATGCGGCTTCTTACCGCTGAGTTTAAACAAAACTACAGAAATAAACTAACCTTTTTGCGGTAGTGAGATGTAAATATATGCTAAACAAAAGAATGTATGTCTCCAGATTTTTGGAGGCAAAAAACGCAAAACCTTATTAATGTGATTCTACACTACGACGTTGCAAAATTTTCTAGGAAAACGTTTTGCCAGAATTTTGTATTCTCTTAGAACTACATGTTACACCGATTTTAAGCATAACATTTGGCAACACAAATACACTGCTGGTCGAAAGAACTAACGCTCGCACGATGCATCGGATGGATCTGAGGCTTTAGAGAAATAATGATTAATATTAGTAATACACATGATCACAAAAAAAATTGCAACAGAACCATTACATATGGATCTGTCGAATGCCGCCCGGTTATAATCAATAGTTCATCGCACCCCCTCGCTCTGCGATACATGCTGCAACACTGTATGGTATGGAGCCCAGCAGACGCTGTCTGTTGTCCTGGGGCAGACGGGCCAACTATTGTTGGACATTGTGTTCCAAATCCTGGGTACTGAGGCACGGCGGCAGTTGGAGTTTCAACTGGTCCCACACATGCTCAACTGGTGACATGTCAGGTGAGCGGGCAGGCCAAAGTAATGTACAGACATGATGCAAGCAGTTCTGGGCGACCGTGCCACATACGGTTGGCTTCATCTTGCTGGAATATCGCACCAGGAATTCTGGCCAGAAAACGGAGTAGATGTTGACCACATAACACTGGATCATTAATGTTCCACGTAATATAAAGAGAGCGGATCAAATATTTTGAGGTATGGCTCCCTAGGCCAAAATGCCTGCTACGGGGAAAGTGCCGCTCTATTGCGAGAATTGGATCGTAGTGTTCACCCGTGCACGATGATGACCAGACCTCATATCTAAGTAGCATTCATCACTAAACACCTCACATCGCATGTCTTGGCTCACAGCGCTGGAATAGCATCTCCTGCAAGGCAGCCCCAAAACTGTCTAGTATCGTGAACCAGGTACCATATCCATTCACGCCTCGTGTACAATCCATCGATTCTCGCAACTGGTAGTGTACCTCTTTCGTCATCAGCCGATTCTCCATGTGTGCGTTTAAGTATAGTGACGAGGGTTGTCGTAGCCCGTTATACCCGGATTACTAAGACACGGTGGGCTGTACGATGATACTACCGCTCTACCGTTATTTATTCTTCACTCTGTACACTTGCTTGGTAGCGTCTGGTGTTTCTCGAGTTAATGCGGCGTCGACTACACGCCGGTGTCTATGACAGCTGGTCTGTGCTTGCAATGTCACTGCTGGATGTGTGGTCATGTGCATACCAGTCCNTTCTCCATGTGTGCGTTTAAGTATACACTGCTCCCAACAGCATCGGGCAATATGGGCCTAATGATTGACACGGTGTGCTGTACGATGATATTACCGCTCTACCGTTATTTATTCTTCACTCTGTACACTTGCTTGGTAGGGTCTGGTGTTTCTCGAGTTAATGCGGCGTCGACTACACGCCGGTGTCTATGACAGCTGGTCTGTGCTTGCAGTGTCACTGCTGGAAGTGTGGTCATGTGCATACCAGACTTAAAGTTGGGAAATAATTTTACGTAATTTTGCAATTTTTATCTATATTTACATTTATTAATATCATTTAAACTTATTCATCTTGTTAATAGTCAATTTTTTCCCCTCGCTCTCTTCAGGAACTTATCTGCGATTCGCAGCTTGGCCTGGAGGGTGGAATTGTGTAATGACTTCAAACTGCCCGTGGCGCCATCTCGCGGTGATTTAGCTAGTTATTGCTCCTTCTCCTGTCACTTTACAGGAAACGTTAGTGTGAGATGTTTTAATTCTCTTGTGAAGAGGACAAGCGATGAGCAGAGCATTTACTGTTCACATAAGCGCCTACCTCACTTCGGGACATAGATGTAGTTCAAGTTACACGGATACTGACTTCTGCAGCTTCCTTTCCGCTGCTGTATTCATTAGGACCTATTGTTGNATAAGCGCCTACCTTACTTCGGGACATAGATGTAGTTCAAGTTACACGGATAATGACTTCTGCAGCTTCCTTTCCGCTGCTGTATTCATTAGGACCTATTGTTGATGGTGACGAATTTGGTGTCTAAGAAAGTCGAGTGGAGTGAAGCCGTTGGCGAAGACGCACCAGCATACCTACTGGATTCGTCACACGAAGTGTTTCCTAATAGCAGAATATATGTTGTAAGTTTCCACTTGTAAATATCGCTCGCTTAAATATAACTGTGCATGTTAACTTACTGCATATAAATTATACCCAATTATGCTCAGATATCCTATTTTATTTTCTAAACATTGTTTGCTTGATTACTCACAAAACACGAAATTGAGTGAGAAAAGGGTTTTCGACNTCCTATTTTATTTTCTAAACATTGTTTGCTTGATTACTCACAAAACACGAAATTGAGTGAGAAAAGGGTTTTCGACAAGTGAATTGGTACTAAGGCACAAGTGCCCTGTACCCGGATTGGAAAGAAGGTCTTCATACCAAGTTGAAAGTTTTNAAGTGAATTGGTACTAAGGCACAAGTGCCCTGTACCCGGATTGGAAAGAAGGTCTTCATACCAAGTTGAAAGTTTTCCATACAGCATAATTATATCCGTGGAAATTTATTGTAAATATCAACCTAAACCACATTACGTGAGGCGTGTGTCTGTTCCTTCGTAGGCAGGTTTTGAGTGCTTTGGGATGTTTTATTTAATATATTGAAAAATGTACACATGTTAATTCAAAATGTTCTGCTCATTAATTTCTGCAAGTCATTATTGCCATTAAAGACATGTACGATCACAAAACTTCGCCGCTATTATGAAAACGAGCCTAATTTACCCAAACGTTTATATATTGGTGTGCCAATAAAGCAGTGGTTCTCAAACCTTTTTGAGACCATTACCCCTGAAAATTGTAGAAAGTTGTCTTTACCCCCTTTGTTTCCGCGAGAGCACATCGCAAGTCGTGGTCAACATTCAATCTGTTACTTGATTTAGTCTTCATGGCCCCCATCGTTGAAAATCCACTTTCACACCTGTAAGTAGTGCGCTTTCCCTAATTATAATATTCTGGAGACAGTCGTTATTATCCCAATTTCCCTGCAACATTGGCCCAAAGCGTTGAAAACTTGTGGCTTTTAAAATCCACCTTCAATGTGTTATCTTAGCGCAGGNAGTCGCGAAAGGGATTAATATTATAAGACCTCTGTCAGCAATAATAGGGTATTTCCCTGCAACATTGGCCCAAAGTGTTGAAAACTTGTGGCTTTTAAAATCCACCTTCAATGTGTTATCTTAGCGCAGGCCAATAAATTCTACTTTAGCGGGTATATCGTTATCACATAAAATAGCTTCATCCACTGAAAAAGGTCTCGAAATCCAATCATTTGTTTGACGATTTCCTAAATCTGGAAAATAGTTATTGCTGGAATTAATCAAGGAAGATATGTGTTTAGTGATGTAATTTTCATCATTTCCGATGAGCAGCGTGGCTAATTCTGAGAACATTGATACATCCTCAACCTCAACCCCGCATTGGTAGAGCTGAAGTTTTCGGAGAAAACTGGCAACTTGATCTTGAGCTGTCGAGACNCCTCAACCTCAACCCCGCATTGGTAGAGCTGAAGTTTTCGGAGAAAACTGGCAACTTGATCTTGAGCTGTCGAGACATTCACCATGTTCCCTTGTAGAGACAGGCTTAGCATATTTATTTCTCCGAAAAAATCTGTCAGGTACGCAAGCTTTGCAATAAATATATTGTTTGTCATTCTCTTGTGAATTTTCTCTCTCTTTTGTTGTTTTGATCCTTTCCAGAAATAAGGCGATTTCTTCTCGGAGTTCAAGTACCCTGTGCAACATTCTACCCCGCGATAACCATCGTACTTTCGTGTGAAACAGAAGCACGTCAAATTTGGCCCCAACGTCTTGGCATAGAACTTTAAAAATGTTTGTGTTGGTCGCACTACCTCGGATATGATTGACAATTTTTACAATGTCAGAGAACAAGTTCATCAAATCAGGTGGAAGTATTTTTACTGCCAAAGCATAACGATGTATACTGCAGTGGCTTAACGTGGCATGGGTAGCAACTGCCTTTAGCAATGTTTGGAACCCTGAGCGAACCCCCATCATAGATGGTGCACCATCTGTGCAAACGTTGATCAACTTCGATCATTGGAGTTCGTTGTCCTCTATAAACTTTATCAAAGTTTGGCACACATCTTCTCCACGAGTAGTGGTGCTCAGTGATTCGTAAAATAAGTATTCCTCTTTTAATTGGTCATTTATTATGTACCGAACATGTACAAACAATTGGGAACAAGATGCAACATCTGTTGACTCATCTAACTGAAGTGCAAAGTAGGGCCTGGATTTATTTCAGTGAGCACTGTATCCAAAATATCCATGTGACTCTTCTATGCGACTATTGATAGTGTTGTTCGAAAGCTATATTTGGTTTATCTTACCCACATGTTGCTCTCTAAGAACTGGCTTCACTGCGTCCAGCAAACAGGGTTTCATAAGTTCCTCACCTATGGTGTGAGGTTTTCGTTCTCTTAAATGTGGAGAGCTATTCGATAAGAAGCCTCCAGACCAGCTTCATTTGATGAAAAAAGTGCCAGTTGAATCCATGCATGAAGATTCTAGAATAGATTGTTTTCTTTAAAAAAATGCTAGGTCTTTCTCCTTGAAGCCTGGATGACTTCTTTCAAGGTGAATTTTTAATTTGCTTGGCTTTATACTCTCCGAACTAAGCATTTTATTACATAGCTCACACAGAGGTTTTTAGATTCCTTTAACGATAATTTTAGCGAAAACCCGTAGCATATAAGCTTCTCGGTATGACCGCTTTTTTTGGTGGCATGGTTTCTGAAATCAAGAGTGATATTTAACAATATTTAAGACTCAAGTATACTTGTGCCTTAAGTTAAATATACAGTACTTATTTAATATGTACCTACTTACTTGATTAGGTGCGTTTCCGAAACTTAATTCACGTGCAGAGTGTACTAATGGTTGGCCTGTCTCATCCGGCGTGAAGTGAACGCGTCTGTACTAGATGTAATAGCTTGCTCGACTGACGAACGAACTAAGAAGACAAACGCGGTGCACGCAGGGCAAGTACGCGCGCGGGCGGAAGTGTGTGAGTGAGCGCCGGAGGCGGCCGTGCAATCGCAGCGCACTTCCTACTAACTCTCGAAGCCGCGGGAAGAGAACGCATATGTACTAGATGAAATAGATTGCTCGACTGACTGAACGAACTGAGACGACAACGCGGTGCACGCAGGGCAAGTACGCGCGCGGGCGGAAGTGAGTGAGTGAGCGCCGGAGGCGGCCGTACAATCGCAGCGCACTTCCTACTAACTCTCGAAGCCGCGGGAAGAGAACGCGTATGTACTAGATGTAATAGATTGCTCGACTGACTGAACGAACTAAGACGACAACGCGGTGCACGCAGGGCAAGTACGCGCGCGGGCGGAAGTGAGTGAGTGAGCGCCGGAGGTGGCCATACAATCGCAGCGCACTTCCTACTAACTCTCGAAGCCGCGGGAAGAGAACGCGCCTGTACTAGATGTAATAGATTGCTCGACTGACTGAACGAACTAAGAAGACAAACGCGGTGCACGCAGGGCAAGTACGCGCGCGGGCGGAAGTGAGTGAGTGAGCGCGGGAGGCGGCCATACAATCGCGTCGCACTTCCTACTAACTCTCGAAGCCGCGGGAAGAGAATGCGTCTGTACTAGATGTAATAGATTGCTCGACTGACTGAACGAACTAAGAAGACAAACGCGGTGCACGCAGGGCAAGTACGCGCGCGGGCGGAAGTGAGTGAGTGAGCGCGGGAGCCGGCCATACAATCGCGTCGCACTTCCTACTAACTCTCGAAGCCGCGGGAAGAGAATGCGTCTGTACTAGATGTAATAGATTGCTCGACTGACTGAACGAACTAAGAAGACAAACGCGGTGCACGCAGGGCAAGTACGCGCGCGGGCGGAAGTGAGTGAGTGAGCGCGGGAGCCGGCCATACAATCGCGTCGCACTTCCTACTAACTCTCGAAGCCGCGGGAAGAGAACGCGTCTGTACTAGATGTAATAGATTGCTCGACTGACTGAACGAACTAAGAAGACAAACGCGGTGCACGCAGGGCAAGTACGCGCGCGGGCGGAAGTGAGTGAGTGAGCGCGGGAGGCGGCCATACAATCGCGTCGCACTTCCTACTAACTCTCGAAGCCGCGGGAAGAGAACGCGTCTGTACTAGATGTAATAGATTGCTCGACTGACTGAACGAACTAAGACGACAATGCGGTGCACGCAGGGCAAGTATGCGCGCGGGCGGAAGTGAGTGAGTGAGCGCGGGATGCGGCCGTACAATCGCAGCGCACTTCCTACTAATTCTCGAAGCCGCGGGAAGAGAACGCGTATGTACTAGATATAATAGTTTGCTCGACTGACTGAACGAACTAAGACGACAACGCGGTGCACGCAGGGCAAGTACGCGCGCGGGCGGAAGTGAGTGAGTGAGCGCGGGAGCCGGCCATACAATCGCGTCGCACTTCCTACTAACTCTCGAAGCCGCGGGAAGAGAACGCGTCTGTACTAGATGTAATAGATTGCTCGACTGACTGAACGAACTAAGAAGACAAACGTGGTGCACGCAGGGCAAGTACGCGCGCGGGCGGAAGTGAGTGAGTGAGCGCGGGAGCCGGCCATACAATCGCGTCGCACTTCCTACTAACTCTCGAAGCCGCGGGAAGAGAACGCGTCTGTACTAGATGTAATAGATTGCTCGACTGACTGAACGAACTAAGAAGACAAACGTGGTGCACGCAGGGCAAGTACGCGCGCGGGCGGAAGTGAGTGAGTGAGCGCGGGAGCCGGCCATACAATCGCGTCGCACTTCCTACTAACTCTCGAAGCCGCGGGAAGAGAACGCGTCTGTACTAGATGTAATAGATTGCTCGACTGACTGAACGAACTAAGAAGACAAACGTGGTGCACGCAGGGCAAGTACGCGCGCGGGCGGAAGTGAGTGAGTGAGCGCGGGAGCCGGCCATACAATCGCGTCGCACTTCCTACTAACTCTCGAAGCCGCGGGAAGAGAACGCGTCTGTACTAGATGTAATAGATTGCTCGACTGACTGAACGAACTAAGAAGACAAACGTGGTGCACGCAGGGCAAGTACGCGCGCGGGCGGAAGTGAGTGAGTGAGCGCGGGAGCCGGCCATACAATCGCGTCGCACTTCCTACTAACTCTCGAAGCCGCGGGAAGAGAACGCGTCTGTACTAGATGTAATAGATTGCTCGACTGACTGAACGAACTAAGAAGACAAACGTGGTGCACGCAGGGCAAGTACGCGCGCGGGCGGAAGTGAGTGAGTGAGCGCGGGAGCCGGCCATACAATCGCGTCGCACTTCCTACTAACTCTCGAAGCCGCGGGAAGAGAACGCGTCTGTACTAGATGTAATAGATTGCTCGACTGACTGAACGAACTAAGAAGACAAACGTGGTGCACGCAGGGCAAGTACGCGCGCGGGCGGAAGTGAGTGAGTGAGCGCGGGAGCCGGCCATACAATCGCGTCGCACTTCCTACTAACTCTCGAAGCCGCGGGAAGAGAATGCGTCTTTACTAGATGTAATAGATTGCTCGACTGACTGAACGAACTAAGAAGACAAACGTGGTGCACGCAGGGCAAGTGCGCGCGCGGGCGGAAGTGAAGTGAGTGAGCGCGGTATGCGGCCGTACAATCGCAGCGCACTTCCTACTAACTCTCGAAGCCGCGGGAAGTTTGAATGAATCGCGACGCCACCGTCCCATTAATGCCCACTATGTGGCACCACCCTTAATAGCCATAGTCAAACATCTTGCTCGTTACCACTCAGGAAAGACGGTTTTGCCCCCAGAGGGGTAGTCACCCCCACGTTAGGAACCACTGAAATAGAGTAACTACAATTATACAGCGTGACAATCAGTGTAATGCTAAGTGCAATGTTAGACAGTGTTTTGTTTTGACCATCAGTAAAACAAGGAGTTGATTTAAGTACAGTTGGAGGTGGGCCTATCTGGCACAGGTGAAATGTAGGGCTAGCAAATAGTTTACACCTAATGAATAACAACGGACCCTCGAATGACACATGACACATAAGGTCTATAAATTATCCATAAATGTCCATAATGACCCATATATTTAACAGTTTGGTATAAGGGGAAAAATCTAACAGAATTTTCGACCTGCTCACATCTAAAAATACGAAAACTAACATCCTTTTATTAATAAAGTATTTAACACATTTTGACACGGAAAACCTCAGACATTATTGCACTGATTTAATGTAAATATATATATATATATATATATATATATATANTCCTTTTATTAATAAAGTATTTAACACTTTTTGCCACGGAAAACCTCAGACATTATTGCACTGATTTAATGTAAATATATATATATATATACATAAACACGCAAGCACATGAAAACTAATTATGGTAACAAGAAACCGTCCACTCATTACNTATATATATATATACATAAACACGCAAGCACATGAAAACTAATTATGGTAACAAGAAACCGTCCACTCATTACAGGAATAGGGGAGAAAAATTGCCAAATAACAATATTACGAAAATATACTTCATGCCCGAATATTGCTACATATTTATATNAATTGCCAAATAACAATATTACGAAAATATACTTCATGCCCGAATATTGCTACATATTTATATTTCCGAATCAAACCCCAAATTAGAAAAAAAATGTAATTTTTTTAAATTGTATTAATCTTTTGAACCTCAAAGGAATCGACTATGTTCACAAATCAAACACCNAAAAAATGTAATTTTTTTAAATTGTATTAATCTTTTGAACCTCAAAGGAATCGACTATGTTCACAAATCAAACACCAGACAATTGACAAAATGAAGGTTTTGTCAACTAATATATATTTTCTTAAATTTACAGATTTCAGATAATAATATCACAGTTCAATACCGATTGTAAAACAGTCCCCAGTTAATTATGAAACAACAGAGATAAATACACACGTTGGTAATGTGTGNGTTCAATACCGATTGTAAAACAGTCCCCAGTTAATTATGAAACAACAGAGATAAATACACACGTTGGTAATGTGTGATCCCACGCATGCCAATGTATCTCAGAGACATTCCAACGATTCATATTAGAAAGGTCAGAAGCGAGAGCTAAATCACCTAAATCGGTTTTAATCTTTGCGACAAACTTTGTGTTCCTTCATCATGCCCAGAAAGAGTTCTGATGCATGCTAGCATACTTGCGCTCTATCAGCACCCCGTGATGCCACTCAGAAGCCAAATCTCGTATAATGCAAAAACATTAGGAATATATTCAAAAAATAATATTTAAGATACACATGTTTACAAACATGAGGTTCATTACCCATGCGAAATTAAAAAAGTTTCAGACTGCAGAAAAAATTACTCAGGTCGTAGGGCCTACTTCAATCTGTGNATTACCCATGCGAAATTAAAAAAGTTTCAGACTGCAGAAAAAATTACTCAGGTCGTAGGGCCTACTTCAATCTGTAAAATTTTGAAGATTTGGACACATCAGTTCAGTCTCCCCATCGAAAACGGCACCCCAGGTCCATTTCGCAACGATGACCTCTTACACTGTGCCACGTATAAGGGGGACTGCAGTGGCTAGAGCTCTCGTTTCCAATCATGAGTTCGATTTAGCATCCTTTCTTTTGTGCACACATTATCTAACAGCNCAGTGGCTAGAGCTCTCGTTTCCAATCATGAGTTCGATTTAGCATCCTTTCTTTTGTGCACACATTATCTAACAGCAGGTCCGCCTAAACACCTACCCATTTTTACTTGCGCTCTTCCCGCTTACACAACGAGACATGTTCGNATCTAACAGCAGGTCCGCCTAAACACCTACCCATTTTTACTTGCGCTCTTCCCGCTTACACAACGAGACATGTTCGATTCCTGGCAGGGTCACTACCAGGTTTTCGCAATTTCATTCCTCATAAACACTCCTTCCTCAGTTCGATTTTTTAACAAAAAATCTCAACCCAATTAAACTGCCCGACCAGANCATTCCTCATAAACACTCCTTCCTCAGTTCGATTTTTTAACAAAAAATCTCAACCCAATTAAACTGCCCGACCAGAAATACATAGTAATTCACATTGAAATATATTTCCAGAGACCCACTTTCTCGTTAAATTTTTCTTTAAAGCAGACCCATGCATTCGATTTCATACACCACTGAAATATAATGTTTCAGTATTGCAGTAGGATAAGGTTCAGTATATTATCATTGCACAGCTAGGAGCACAGAAATGTATGATCCCACTTTTCCTTGCATTCAATCTTTGCATTTCTCTGATGTTTGTAGATGATGGATACTACACAATGATTTCATTCGATGCAGCTCCTTTCCTTAAGTTCACCGATGATTAAATATATATCTTTACTGTGCAAGGAAATCAAATGTCTGAGTCTATCAACAAGTTTGTTGGAGTATTCAAGAAATATGTAGTCGGTGTTCTTGTCTTCATGTAAATTTTTTAGCATAACCGGTGACGAGAGGTGTGAAGAAGTAAAAAAAATCACTACAGTTTCACCGTCAACATTGTCNAGTCGGTGTTCTTGTCTTCATGTCAATTTTTTAGCATAACCGGTGACGAGAGGTGAGAAGAAGTAAAAAAAATCACTACAGTTTCACCGTTAACATTGTCTTCATTACCGTATGCACCGGGTGAGGGAAGATGTGTTGACAAGTTGTACCTTGCTATAGCGTTTTACCCTGAAGAAATTCAGGTAACATCACTCCGATAAGCTGTTTCATTTACGCAATATTCACTACACACAGCACGCAGCGTCGCTTAGATTGTGATTAGCAGGCGTATTGACGAGGGAGCATGACATGCAGAAATTTTCNTATCGCAAAAACCCTCAAGAAATTCAGGTAACATCACTCCGATAAGCTGTTTCATTTACGCAATATTCACAACACGCAGCACACAGCGTCGCTTAGATTGTCATTATCAGGCGTATTGACGTGGGAGCATGACATGCAGAAATTTTCTCCCATTTACCTTAACATGAATCGACTCTGAAAATAACCGTTATAATACTACTGTCATATATACCAACCTCGATAAATAAACATAACTTTTATTTTTTACGAAAAAATCTAATATGAAAACCTCACTGTAGTGTGTAGCAGAGACCAAGGTCACATTATGAATTTATATAATTGTAAAAAAGTATTAACTCCGTTTTGAACCTTTGCGATTACGTAGGACACATCCTCATGTTTGTTATTAATACCTTGCGCCCTAGGGTGAAAACGAGCCCATGCCTACGCAAGTAAAATTTCTCAACATCGCAACTCAGTCCTTCACCAGAAATAAGTAATTCATTATTTTATTAAAATGACTGCAGCAATAAATACAAACACTATACCCGATGCGTAAATATTTAAAAACTGTTATATGAACACTGCGATAATCACCACCCCAGAGAACCATGAAATGTGGCGATGGATATCAGGCACTCTTTTTATAATCATTGTTTGGCACCGACACAGGACCGGACACGCTCAACACTTCACACCATTCTCTCGACAACATTTGCACAGCTACCAGAGTGAACTCTTACCATCAAGGCGAGCTAGGTTCGATTCCCGGCGGGTGTAGTCACTTAATTTTTGTGCATGTGGGTAAGGTGATTGATGCCATTGCCAATAGTATCACCAGTGATGGACTTGGCGATTTCTAGAAAATTTTCTTGGGACCCTTAACCTTCTACACCGACATAAACGTCCTCAACCATTTCAGCTGCTTAGCTCTCTCTCAACTCAAAACACACTGTTTCGCCATAAATAAATATACTGGTGCGGGTGGGTGGGACGCCCACCACGGTGTTTATNTCAACTCAAAACACACTGTTTCGCCATAAATAAATATACTGGTGCGGGTGGGTGGGACGCCCACCACGGTGTTTATGTGTTTTAAGAAAATCGCTAATTACCAATATTTATCAAATCAGATCACTGACGAATAGTAACTGATGTGTCTGAAAGTAATCGCCATGGTTTAAAAATGATTTTATGCTTATTTACAATCATATATTTACGATCTGATCGTTATCTGTGTTATATTCGACAATAAGGTTTTCATANTTTACAATCATATATTTACGATCTGATCGTTATCTGTGTTATATTCGACAATAAGGTTTTCATATTAGTTTTTTTCCGTAAACATTCAAAGTGATGTTTTTCCATCGAGCTTAGTATCAACAGCAGTAGTACTTTAACGATTATTTCCCTAGTCGATACATATCAGGGTTCATGGGAGGGTATTTTTGTTGACATGATCCCTCTTCAATGCCCCCGCTTATCTCAATCGAAGCAATGCTGGTTTGGGGGATTACACACAGGACCAAATTAAATACAAATGAAATGGTGCCTGAAACACAAAAAAATTACTAACCACAAGTTGTAGAACATGAATAGTGACCCAAAAGGGAGATAAGAGTTTCGCAGTTTAATTACCNAAAAATTACTAACCACAAGTTGTAGAACATGAATAGTGACCCAAAAGGGAGATAAGAGTTTCGCAGTTTAATTACCGGGCCGGTATTTGGAACTTCTCAGTGATGCATGTCCGGGAATTACTGACTCTGAGACGTGTTCATACGCAGCAGTATTACATTTTTTTGCTATTCTCTTTGGAGAAGCTTGGCGAATTTAAATTATCTCAAGTACCAAAACCACAAATAATACATCATTTTCCTTGGACTTATATAGAAGATTAGAAAGTTTTCGAAAAAGGTTGGAATGTTTACTAACGTAGATGTGTTTTATTGTGTATAAATATAATTGACATAAAAAAACAAAAAGTTGTTATGAAGAATTAATAGCATCACAACATGGACGAATTGAAATAAGCAAAGAAAAAAATTGTTCCGAAAACGAAATATGGAATAGTGTTGCCCTATGACCTAAGCGAATAATCATTTTAATATTTATTCTACTTCCCAAAGTGGATAAAGATCACTCGTGTATTACATTTCCTACTAATGAATAATAATAGACTCTACTTCTACTGAGGACCGTCCATTCCTCCACAGACCTGAAGCA
>NQII01015790.1:0-17388 GCA_002778355.1 Clitarchus hookeri
AGATTGTATTATTTTCTATCTCATTTAATGTAAAAAATTATTTCACAAAGTTTGTACCTGGAGTTCAGGATAATCGTGTAGAGCATTCCAAGTGTTGTGCCTGAGATTGTGTAGAGTACTACTAGGCAAGTTCACTGGGAACAAAGGTGCATCCAGTAACTGTCGACGTACTGCAGTCTCTACTTCATCTCGGCATTGTTGTATTGATCGGACTATTCACCTCCCACCTAGGCAAACCAGTTTCAATTTCCCGGCGGCATGTGAGGATCGCGCCGGACGATGCCGCTGGTCAGAGAGTTTTCCCCGCCCTTGCATCCCAGCATTGCTCCGTACTGGTTTNGCCGCTGGTCAGAGAGTTTTCCCCGCCCTTGCATCCCAGCATTGCTCCGTACTGGTTTCGCTTCACCCTCGACAGCTCTCAAGGCCTTGATCACTCCATTCATAAATCATGCCCTGTGACTAGAACCAAGAATCTGCACTATTGTTTCCAACACGAGAAGCCTTGGACTAGGCCTGTAAACTTTAGTATTAGCATAGAAACAAGTCAGGTGTGTTTTGCACAACTCGTGTATGTTATGACATTTGATTGTTTGAACTTATCATTTTGGTTACCGATTCAAAAGAGCAGTATGGAATGAGGGGGTGCAGATTTCGGTTCCTGGACCAGACATTCTGATTTTGGTTTTGCGTGGTTTTCCTGGACACTAAGCAACTGTTAGGATGATTTTTTAATACAGGCCACTGACGATTCCTTCCCAGTTCCTGCTCATCGCAGCAAATTTTTCTGTCCCCGACATGTTTTGGCGGTTCGCATCCTGTACCTCAATGTTATCTTCGACAAATAGTATGGTTTAATATTCACACCTGCTTGGAGTTGTTTTCCATGTTTGAGGGACAAAGCAAGGAAGCGATAAAGATAAAACTTTTATACGTGAGTGTCCCATCACCACTGTGTCCAAGCACTTAACCAATGTACAGACTTTTTGTCATGCAGTGTGCAACTCCAAAAGTCCTTCCAAGTTTACTGATTGACAATCTGTAGGAAAGTTCAGTGTTAATTTGTTCTTGGATTCTGTTAGTGTATTACAGTAGCACGAAAACACATTTTTTTAATACTATGGCTGTGGTCATAGGAGTGGTCTAAAACAAGTTTATTGTAAATTTTTTCGGCATCCATGGCTGAACACGTTTGTGAATGTTTCAGTGGTTACACTTCTATAACCAATAAAAACAAAAGGAAATGCGAACCTCGAAAACACACACTCACAATTACTTATAATCGCATCCAACACTCGGGCAGAGTTTTATTAATTGCAACAAAACTAAAATTTTCATTGTAACAGAATAGTGAACCTCGTTTTTTGACCTGGCTCACTATTTATTTCAATGAATGCAGAAATTCCTGTCATTGGTAAACAGGGCCGAGAGCCTATGCTTGGACGGGGAAAGTAAACAAAAAGAACTTTACCACATAAAGAAAGAACTGCTCAGCAATGGCTACCCACACAAATTCATTAAAAAAATTATATATTTCAGACAATTCAATAATCATAAGACCAGAAAAAACAGAACCTCCTGCAGCGACTGTAGTTATTCCCTCATGTTAAAGGACTATCGGAGAAAAAGTACGGAGACTGGCTAAGAAACAACACACGCACTGCATTCAAACCCACTATAAACATTAAAAACAATACTAACAAAAGTAAAATGCACCAGTGATCATCAATACACACAGGAATGTATTTGCCAAATGCCTGGTCAGTGCAGCAGTGTGTACATAGGAGAAACGGGCTGGCCGCTGTCCACACGGGTCAAGAAAAACAAAAAGAACACTAAACGGGGAAAAAAATAAAAATTAAAACTAGCTGAACACGCCAGGTCAAATAATCATAAGATTCTGTGGGGAAATTTTGTACCCATAGCGAAAGAGCAAAATGCCATAAAAAGAAAAATCTATCGGCTTTCATAAACTGCAATAGTAATGTCATAAGTCACAGAGCATAGAATTAAAGGGAATATAGCTACCAATAATTAAAAACTAAGTTTTGTTGTCTAAAATTGATAATTACACTTCAAATTAGACCTGTATTTCCATTCAACGGTACCTACACCCCATATACTGCCTCTCAGCCCAATCAGCAAGCACTCTTCCAAGCACCACCAATCAGAGACTACATACCCTTCTATTGGTGCTCTCTGAAGATTGCCAGGTTCATATATATACTCCCTGTTTTTCCTCCTCACCGCAGTCTACTGCGATTGTCCTTCAATTGTCTCACCTGAAGAAGGGGACAGATTTAAGGCTAAAAAAGTAGTCGTTTTTGTTTTTTTTCCGTTCTTTGTTAGTTTATCTATTATTTTCTCTGGTTGTTTTTGTGGTTCCTGTGTTGATCTTGGTCCAAGTTGATTTGGTTTTATATTGTGACAAGGAGTACTTTTCCTGATTTGTGTTTTATTGTTGTTTGCGTCATATTTTTTGTGTATGTGTGATGAGAGTTGAGTTTTATTGTTCAGCTGTGTCCACTGATATTGTCTTTTGTACAGTTTTTTTTTGTTCACTCGTGTGATTTGTTTGGTTTTGTCATCGTGTTGTCTTTTCTTTTGGTTTAATTTCGTCGGATGTCCTGTTTTGTAATAATAAGTTGTTAGTCTATCTTTTCGTTGTTTTGATTATAAACATATTTATTTTTCATTGACAAGGAAACAGCTTTTCCTAATTACCTGTGTGTTGTGTCGTAAAAGGTTTTTTAGTCTTTTGTCTTGCCAAGTTTTTTGTGCGTGCGCGCGCAAGATTTTTATTTAGCGTCATTGTCAGCAATGGACACAGTCCAATCAAACCATCGTAACAACATGAATTCACCATCGCCATTAAAGTAATACACCTCCCTAGTGTGGTTGAATTTGTTTCTTACCTGCATTGGTCTCTGGCTAGTAAAATTTCTTTAGAAGATGTGTTGTCTTTGCTTTACCCCCCTTAGAGGCCCACTTTGCATATGGAAACGAAGAAGAAAAAAAGCCTGTTGAATGTTAAGTATCATATTTGTTGGATTACAAGTCTCTTTGCCAATTGCACTTTTAAATAATAAATTTTTGTTTACGTAGAATAATTTTCCTGGGCATGAGTCACATTAAGCACCCTGCCTAGTGTACAAAGTGTTTTGTAACGAGAGAGAACATGTCGCTCAAGGCTTACGAGCCAACACTTCTCCATAGCTTAGGCTATTCATATTTGGTGTTAATTATCTTGCCAGTTTTTTTTTCACGGCCCGAGAGCTTCAGACCCACTAAGTATAATGTAATTTTTTTTTCAGTGTTATATGTGTTGCATTGTGTAAATTATGTTTTCGGCCTGTTCATATGTTATTGGTGAACCGCCATTTCTTTGAGCCAATCACCACCACAGACTTTACCAAAAAAAAGGCTCCAACGTAACTTTGAAGTGTCTTGTGTACTTGGACGAGTGGCTACGACCGAAGTTGCATGCCCATTAATTACCCCTTAGAGCCAAACTTAAGTAGGTAATATACTAGCGCAGTAGATTCATTCACCAAGCTAGTCATTTGTGTTCTAGGTGCGGAATGCAAATGTGTGCGTGTTGTATCCATTATAGTAATCAGCCTTCTGGCATAATTTTGTGCCATTCCGTCAAGTAGGTCGTGTGCCTCGGAATATAATTACTTACCTGCATTCACTGTGAAGTCTTGCAGTTACCTCAGCTCACCCCAAGGCTTTGTGTTTTTGCAGCTTTGCTTACAAACTGTGATTAAGGCCACCCAGCTTTAACTTTGTAACAACCTTTGGCGCCATTGTTTGTGACCGAGAGTTTAGAACTCCCAACGTATGTGAAGTCCGACGACTCTCTCTATAACTTGTTGCAAGCAGCAATACAGNGCATCAGCGGAGGTTTCTCCCTCCATGCCCCTTGTTTGCCACAGCTCTCGGGAGTATTTACTTATTTGCATGCCCTCCAGACGTGGGAGTTGGCAGTTGCCAGCCGCAGCGCTGGTAGCAGAGAGCCAGAGGTTGGATTCCAGCTGTAACTCGTTATCTCGCCGCTCTACCTGTGAACGCGTGCCTTCAGTAGTGCTTGCTTAGCTCAGTCTGTTGTGCATTCGTTAGCTTATCAACTTGTGTTTTTTCAATGCGTGGCAGAAGCTCTTGTCGCAGAGCCTTCTCTAACGTTACCAGTAGTGATGGGTCGATGCCTGTAGTGATGGGTCGATACCCGTATTTGCTCGATACCGATACCTTGACCGATTCGTAAGTAAACTTTTTGATACTCTATAACTTTACCGATACTCGATACTTATTTTGAAAATTATTGGTAAAGGTTTTCACAGTAAAATGGCCACTTTGAAAAATGTTACTGTCCCTACCTGCGTGTATTTTAACAGCCACATTGTGGCTAGCATGCGCTCAATAAAGTTGACAACGACGGAGGGAAAATAGTTCCATGCCTTGACACTGAACTAAGTGTTAGGTAAACTATTGTGAATACAGAAACTATTTATTTTACTTTCTGTTTTCTTCAATGTATTTAAGTCTAATAATTAACAATTTTAAAAAATAATTTTATAGTATCACTTGACGAACGCATGAATAAAGTGACCAGGCTCACTCCAACGTTAATTTCACATATGACGGAATAGTACACAACGTGCATACAAGTAGATCTCAAGCAGGGCTTTCAAAAGTGCTCAGTTTACCGTCAACAGCTTATATACGTATGAGGCCACTACATAATTGAACCACTGCAGCACAAAATTTTTTATTTCAGTACATGCTTTCATTTTGCCTTCAATTGGGAATGGTCTTTCATCAAAACAAATGCATCTCACTGTGCCAAAAGAGACTATTGTTTTTGGAAGCAAATAATTCCATTGCCTGCTTCTGTCTGGCGACCTAAGTTTGATTCATATTTATAAATTTCAGACAGCTTCAGAGCTGCTGTATTCCCATTACATTCTACAAAAATTATTACATTTTACTTTAAAGAAGCAAAATGACTCTTACGTTTTCCGACACTGTAAATGAAACATCGCGTTGTATTCCCATTATTCAACGATAAAAGGCACAGCGGATGCATGCAAGATTATTTGATTGATTGCATTTGCAGCAATCAAATTTTTTGTATTGAAAACCAAATCACAGGATAAACCACCACTATTTATTTTCTAGCATCATTCACAGTATTTTCAAAAGAATATTGCAACTGTAATTAAAGTTTGTGAGCCATATCATTTACGGATTGCTTTAGTTTGATTATGATGTGTATATGCAATTAACTGTAAAGTAAACACTTTTTAGAGCCCTCTTATTTGAAATAATAATCAACAAATATATTTTATTTTAGCCTTAGACGTTAACTTCCAAGTGCGGTGGAATACACATATTGTGTTTAATACTTGCATGGCAATATTTATTTTAAAAAGTGGTGTAATGATAAAAACATGGCTGATCGGAAAAAAGTAACTAGAGCCTCAAAAGTGCTCACTTTACCGTGAACAACCTATAAACAATATTTAAGCATTATAGCTAGTGAAATTGTCCGATAATGCAAATTATGGCAGCGCACGTTCGCCAGCATGTAGTTGTTAAACCATCTGCTAGATGGCTGCACTGTTACTCCAACATACAGCTGCTAGCTTTATCACTAGATGGCGTGTCACCCTAGATCCTGTTCTCACATACACGCATCCACCCGACCAGCTCAATAGCTACCACGGAATTTTCAGTTTTCTGGAGGATGTGTTTCACGTTACGAAGCATGTATGCAATGTTTTGTACAGAAGTACCGTAAAATATATTCCACGTCCTGCATACAATTCTGTCTGTAGAACAAGTAACTTATGAACATTTTCCCGTAGTACATAAACTTTATAACTTTACATTACAGATCTTCATTAAGATTTAAAAAAAAAAATTTCTTATTCAAAAAATTGGAAAACTAATATTTATATTTATTACAATATATACGATAAATGACATAGCTATAACAACCAAAAATAATTATTCAATTTAACATTACTGTTGCGCTAGGAATTTTTTCCAGGCCAAAAAATTGATTGTACTTCGTTCTAACGCGCACCTAGTTTTCCAAAAAAAATTTCAGAAAAAAGCGTAATTAGAATTTAGTAAACAAGGTAATAAAATGCAGCAAATAACATTCATATCACAACTCAAGTGCTGGACCTGTCTTTTTTCCAACTGCGGTATTTATAACAAGGAGTTGAATTTTTTCAGTGTGAAGAATCGGTATATCGTCAATACCTCTCAATGCCAGTGGTATCGAGAATCAGAATCTACCCATCCCTAGTTATGGTTCATTTCATATAAGAAGGCCACATTCTGACAGTCGGTGAGTGGCAACGTAATGTATTGAAAACAAACAACGCGCCATTTACAAAATCCTGTATCAGCTGAAGCACGAACGAACGGAAATTAATATTACGTTGGCTATTCTGAGAGCAGTGCCGGCGCACATCAGACAAGCAGAAAATACGCGGATAAGAAAGAGTTTGTAGATTAATTAATATATTTTATGTTAAGTGGTCATAAAACAGCAGTTTTTAGTTTTAGAAACAAAACTTCGTGATAAAATAGTATTGTATAGGTGTTCAAAATGAGATGCACAATAAAACGATCCGTATCCAAATGTAAGTAAAAAATCGAAACCTTTTTCAAGTTTACAGACTCTCCAACCATGTGCTGCCATCTTGCGACAGACAGGAGCGCCTTCGGTTACAACATGCCCATCCACGCTATCTGTTATCCATATCCCGAACTACACCCAGAAACATTATAGTTTTGTTGTTTAGAATAACGTATTTACGCGCATATACAAATGGTTTTATTTTACCGCGAGCTCTGTATAATTTTTAAAGTAACATATATTTCATGTACAACGATTTGGAGTACAAAGAATTGATATTCGGCCGGTAATCGTTCGTCTACGTAAATTATATGCCATATTGTTCTCTTCAAACCCATCTCCTTGTTTTCGTAGAAAGTGACACACGCGTGAATAGTTTTTAAGCAATTCTAACGTTATTCCACGTCACATATTTCCAACTTGAATACATTAGCTATAACGTCCAAAGTGTGATAATAGATACAACAGACCGTCTCGCAAATGTTAACCCAAATTCACTATCTCGGACAAATTAAAAAAGAGTTAGCAAATATTTAATTATTTGCAACATTTAATATTTTTACTTTCATAACCTACCTATTTTTTTTAACAGATGTCAGTCTTAAAATATCTTAAAATTTGTTTAGCATTACAGTACAATGAGAAGTGGATTAGCTGACAGCGTGTTGATAAAAAATACAGCCCCGACTTGACGGACCAGCTGATGGCGGTAGGATACGTATTCAGATGTAGTCAGATGTAAACGGTGGCGCTACTTTCGCAGACCTGTCAGAAAACGGCCTTCTTATACAGTATGGACTATAAAATTTACCTTGCATACTTGTGTACACTATGTAAAATCCATTATAACAAATTACTGCTTCTGACTTTTATAAAAATTAACATTTTTGAATCTTCCCCTCTTGTGCCGGTCACTTTTGGCTGCTAGAAGATGTGATATGCAAGTAAAACCCATATAAATAATATTAAAATTAAAATATTTTTGTGGGTACTAATATAGTTGTGTATATAGTATTGTGACGCGCCACGGGCGTCTTCATTACACAGCTGCGGCCCCCTCCAGGGTTGCTGCGAACCAGCTGATGACTGCCGTCAACCTGCAACCTGCTCCACACAATGGGCCTACTTACCCCTCCAGCCTCGGCTGGGAAGGGAAAGTGTGCAGCCAGCCTTAGGGCCCCCGTCTGCCATCTTCACCATTCCGTCGCTTCTCTCTCTGCTCCTCCACTACCCCTGCCCTGGTGATGTGTTTTGGGTATATAAGGGACTTACAGCCCCGAGTTCAAAGCTGATTCTTGCAGCTAAGTAGCTGGATGAAACTCTAACCGACCACGCATTGACTTCACTACCCATAGCTAATTCTTGCAGCTCAGATATAGAACACAACTCTGCTCGAGCACACACCAACACCGCAAGCCTTCGTTCATCCTCCATCGTAGAACNTGACTTCACTACCCATAGCTAATTCTTGCAGCTCAGATATAGAACACAACTCTGCTCGAGCACACACCAACACCGCAAGCCTTCGTTCATCCTCCATCGTAGAACACCATGCTGCCCAGCAGTTGAACCTACCGCGCTTACCTCGCAAGCCACGCACCTCGTTGTTACGAGTCCGAGTACCAATAGACTGGAGTTACCCTCGATCCCCATGCCACTGCGTCTACCGGGTATAGGAGTCGCACTTTGGTTGGCATCCGAGGGACGGCCCTTCAGGCCCTAGTCAGGGTAAAGGCTGGCTTGTGCATGTTTACTGTTCAGGCAATAAACGGACATAATCGTAACTTGGTCGAATTATCACTCGCAGCCACTATTCTTCAGCACCTTGCTTCCTGCTATCTCCCGTTTCATCCAAAGTACCTCGGACACTTGCAGGAGCAGGCACGCGCCAACACCAGATCCCATCCACGCCTATTGGGAGCCCTGGCCCTTACGACTGTTGCACCTTTCCAAGAGTGCTTGGGTTCTGCCGGCGACTTCCCGCCCGGCCAATCTGCTCGCAGGGTGGCCAACAGCCGCCCCTCAGGGAGCTCAGACTCTACGTGGTACATGGATCTATGGCGACTTCCCACCCTTCTGCATAACACGGGAGCCATCAAAGAGGCCTTCAGCCACAGATCGAGTTCCACCGACTAAGATACAAAGTCAACCTACACTCGTACTCAAACTGGGCCTTTACCTCCCATTGCACATCCGTGTGTGCAAGGGGCCCGCCGCANGTAGTCCACCGACTAAGATACGAAGTCAACCTACACCCCTACTCAAACTGGGCCTTTACCTCCCATTGCACGTCCGTGTGCGCAAGGGGCCCGCCGCACTCCCAGCTAAAGCCCAGTCAAGTTTACGATGCCTGCTTTCCAGCCGTATGGGGGAGGAAAGGCTCAGAGGCCTGCCAACACCACTACGCAGGGGCGTCAACTGTACACCCACAGTAGACTTTCTGAACCAGTATTGTTGGGATAGTGAGGCATCAGATGAAAAGAAGATAGTTAATGGCTAATGAGTGCACTTTCTAATGTTGTCTTGGACACCTAGAAAATCACTATTTTTACTTCTTATAGTTTTCACAGTTTAACGAAGTGAATAAAATAATTTTTAGTATTATAAATAATTTGTGTATTCTACTACTATTCCCTCCCTTCTTTTTTTTTCTTTTCTTTTCTAAGCACATCAGTTATAGAGAATGCTGATCAATAGAGTTTACTGTAGTTAAACCAAGTGGACAACTCAAATACAGAATTAATTTAATCCACTTACCTGTTAATACAATTAAAAAAAAAATGACTTACTGATACAACTTGATATTCTTTTCATGCATGTACAGTTAAGGTCGTGCACGCTTCACACAAAACAGTCTTTCCACAATATATGGAACTACCTTAATACAATTCATTGCTTGACTTTGAAATATTTACAATCAGGTATAGTTTGCNCCGCCGCACTCCCAGCAAAAACCCAGTCAAGTTTACGATGCCTGCTTTCCAGCCGTATGGGGGAGGAAAGGCTCGGACGCCTGCCAACACCACTAACAACTGCTACGCAGGGGCGTCAACTGTATACCCATAGTAGACTTTCTGAACCAGTATTGTTGGGATAGTAAGGTATCAGATGAAAAGAAGATAGTTAATGGTTAATGAGTGCACTTTCTAATGTTGTCTTGGACTTAACAAAGTAAATAAAATGATTTTTAATATTATAAATAATTTGTGTATTCTACTACTATTCCCTCACCTTTTTTTTTTCTCTTCTTTTCTAAGAAATAAGATAGAAGATAGCATCAGTTAAAGAGAATGCTGATCAATAGAGTTTACTGTAGTTAAACCAAGTGGACAACTCAAATGCAGAATTAATTTAAACCACTTACCTGTTAATACAATTAAAAAAAATGACTTGCTGATGCAACTTTATATTCTTTTCACGCATGTACAGGTAAGATTGTGCACACATCGCACAAAACAGTTTTTCCACAATATATGGAACTACCTTAATACAATTCATTGCTTGACTTTGAAATATTTACAATCAGGTATAGTTTGCNTTTCCACAATATATGGAACTACCTTAATACAATTCATTGCTTGACTTTGAAATATTTACAATCAGGTATAGTTTGCAACTAAATGCGAATTCATGAGTGATTCCAAATATTTTTATTAACAAATAAGATTGATTTTACTAGGCCTACTGAAATATTAAGACAAATGTTTTACTAAAAGACACCATGTATTATTACAAATACATCTTACATAATAAATTCAATGGTATTTACTATTTTCCTATTGCTTTGCAAGAATTTTTAAAATTAAGTTAAATTATTTTAACAATAAATCTGAATGTTATCTACATGGAAAGTTTACAAAATAAAGTTACTAATACTATACTAGTGAAGTAGAAAATTATACAACAGCAACGTAAAAAAATTTTTCCACACCTCAAACTAGTTTCTGTTGTTCTACTTGTAAACACTACTTGCCACATAACCAGTTATCTGGGTTAGGAATCAAGACAGTTGAATTGTTTATCATAATATCTATCCCTTAATATAGCTAGTTAATTCAATTAATCTGTTCAGTCATTTCATCCACTCAATACAGTAAAAAAATACTTTAGGAATATGTGAAAATGCTGAAAGCAAGCACAGCTTTTTAATGGATAATTTACTGTTATAAACCACGNAAATACTTTAGGAATATGTGAAAATGCTGAAAGCAAGCACAGCTTTTTAATGGATAATTTACTGTTATAAACCACAAAGTTGGGTAAAATT
Organism: Clitarchus hookeri; assembly: GCA_002778355.1. Classification (NCBI taxonomy): domain Eukaryota; kingdom Metazoa; phylum Arthropoda; class Insecta; order Phasmatodea; family Phasmatidae; genus Clitarchus; species Clitarchus hookeri. The sequence continues at coordinate 10,920 of NQII01015790.1, forward strand.
TGGCTATGGCAAGAAGAAAGCCGAATGAACCTGCCAAAATTACACTAATAATGTCCTTTCACACTAGTTGTCGAAACACTAGGAAATAAAGCAATTGCAAACAGTTGTTCGCATCAGTCAATCTGCTCACCATTGGCAAATTAGCAGTACAACTACATTTCAACAGTTGCAGTCATTCAGAGTCAGTTATCTTCAGTCCCATGCAGTCACCACTTCTTCAGCTTTCGCGTTCATATTCACACACTACGCACAAGAAGTAAGTCCTTTCAAACTGTTCCATTGATGGCGTGCTTGTGCGCGCTTCCAGAACCGTGGGTGCCGTTCAAGCCTGCCAGCGGCGCGTTGGCGTTCAAGTCTGGCGCCATGATGGGAACCGATGACGCACAGTGGAAGTTTGTCTCTTCGAGATCTCTCTGCAGCTTTGCCAGTGGTGGACACTGGACCACCACAGACTGTATGCTGTGAAGTGTCTGCAACAAGAATACAATCACTTTTACTCTTTTTAGCCCCATGAAGTAATAACCACCTCTCTATATTGACCCCGTCTTTCTACGACGACTCTTTTTCGAGGAACCATAAAAGATTTGGGTGAACAAAAAGTAAAAAATTTCAGGGAAATCTGTAGAAAAATTAATTTGATTAACTTTTTTGGTTGCTGCACATTGCCTCTCTCTTAGTGAGAGCTGTGTGGGCCACGCCAGCCCATATATAAAAACAGATACCACGCCCCTAGGCCACCTGTTAATGCCCACCCTCCACCCCTCAGGCCGACCAATGTTTCCGTGCATGATGCGACTACCCTCGGTATTTGTCCTGCCGCTGTGTTCTCCCTCCCTTCCTTCCTTCCTTCCTTCTTACTCTGCTGCTCTGCTTGCGCTATTAAGACTTCTATATCTCTTGGGGTTTTTCCNTTCTCCCTCCCGTGCCTTCTTACTCTGCTGCTCTGCTCGTGCTATTAAGACTTGTATATCTCTTGGGGTTTTTCCATCACTGTTTGTTAAGGACATATTAGACTTCAGTCTTTTTGGACATGCCATCAGCAGTGCGGAAGCGCTACAAATTGACTCGCAAATACAACTCTGGACTGTGAAACCACAGCAAATCTTCCTGCCATCAAAGCCTCCACCTCTCTGCCAGTCCGTCACACTTGAGGAGAACCAGATATACTCTGGCTCGCTCACTTCCAGCCTTCGAAAAACAACGCTTACTACTCTAAAAATACACTCTTCTCATTTATGAATAAATGGAATTTTATTAGCCTGAAGAACGTAGTGATAGTGTATATGAAAATTAATCAAGAAATTTATTATTCTTTCAATTGAAAAACCAGAAATTTCAATACCAAAATTAAGCAGTCGTCAAAAAGATTAAAGAAAAATTAGCTGCGTTGGCAACATTTCTAAATCACCTCGCTAAAACATATCCGATAAAACTGAATAAATTACGTGAAAGTTATATTCTCCTTTTTAACTTGCACATGAAAAATTTTTATGAATTAATAACGTCCAAAGGTAAGTTATACCCTTTTAAAAAAAATTAATCTTAAAAAAATTTACGTTAAAATTCTAAATTGAATTAAATTAATTGTTTCCAAATAAACAAATTGTGAACACATGTAGGTCAGTTCAATGACGTTGCTGTGAGATGTTCTGCTCATGAATAAGTCATACTCAACTGTCAGTCGTGAAGTGGAGAAAGTGGCACACTCGGTATAAAAGCACTCAAGATTGCTAATATCTAGCGTGTCTTCTCTCTCCTTCAACATACCCACGCATATTTACCACTGAGGCGCTTCTCTAACACTTCCCTAGCTTTAGGATGGGCAGTCATCCCAAGATTCAATCAAAGTTTGTTAGAGCAAATATTTTGTTGGACTGCTTAACATGGCTGCAAAAGAGTGTGTCTCTTCGGGGCTCACACAAGAATGCTATAATTAATGGATAAATCCAAGACATAGTCATTTCCTGAGACATCTCACTTAATTAAACAGTCTTAAAATGTTCATTTCTCAATGGAAAAGTTGCAGTGATAAAATACTTTGAATATGCAAGGAGAAAACATCACTAAATTAACACTTCAAAAAATTAATATATCCAGCATAAACACAGAAAAGGAAAATCAATCAAACTGTTGAAAAGTGAGATACTACAAATAAAATACAATAAAATAAATAAATAAATTTAGTTTTTGAGGTGATCCTGAATATACAATTCTATCTAACTCTTACGATAGGGGCTCTACATTACTTTCAAAATTTAAATATTGGTCCAGCTCAATGCAAAGAAACAAACTTTGAAATGCTGGTAGTGCTATATTATATTTAAAAAAATTATTGTTATGCTACAGGTGTATAAACATGCTTGCATGTTTCCAAGACACATGCCAAAGAAGTGCTTGCAACAGTGATCAGCAATATTTGACATCGTGGAAGGAACAGTTATACGAGCGGACGGTACATACCTCAAGAGCTGCGTCTATGGCCTCGTACTGCCGCCGCACCTCCAGCGCTGCCTGGTGCCAGTTTTCCGTCAACATCTGCTTGCTCGCCGACAACCGCTGGCCCATCTCTTTCAGCTCTAACTCCTTCTCCAGCAGTCTTTCCTTCATTACTGGAATCTGGAACATTGCATAAAACTTTCCGGTTTTTATTTTTTTATTTTCGGCACTAGTAATTGTTGTGTGAATTTACCAGATTTACCCTGCAGGAACTTTGCAGCGAATTGAGACTGTGATTCAAGCATTCACCTGCACTGCAATTTTATTGTCTCCCCTATTCCTAACATTCACATCTCTAAGTTGATAGTAGTACGGGCTTGTGGGTTGGATGGTGTCCAACCACAAACTGCTACAGCAGGCATGCAGGTCAATCTCGGAAGCTCTTGCCACGGAGCCTCCTCCTAGTCACTAGTGTTGGCCGCGTGCCTCATGTACGTGTGTGTGTGTTTGAGTGTTTTTTTTTTCTGAACTCTTATAGTTTGCCTGTGTACTTCTACGTTAGTGCAGGAAAATTCCATGTTTTGAAAATGTCTCATTGGTGTCTTGTTCTTTATTCCGTCAGTTAATATCTTAGCAAGGCAGTACCAAATTATGGCGCGAGTGTTGCGTCATGCCTTAGGGCCTTGCATCCCAGAATAGCGACGCTAGTTGGTCAGGTTCTCAAGTGCCGTGCACACAGTTGTTTGTTCATCTGATGTTCACAGTTGAGGAGGGGATTTACCACTAACGGATCACACCCAGAGGAGGCTTCCTTCTGTCCCAGCCCTGCACAAATGCTGAGTGGCATTCACCAACCATTGCCACTCGGTGCCCCTGTCCCTTCGTCCTCCTCGGCAGATTACCGCGCGCTGCCCATCTCCACCAAACAGCAGATGCAGCCGCAGTGAGAGCGACATTTTCATCTCGATGTGACGGAAGAGCAAGTAAAAGCTTACCATTATGTACACCAATCACAAAAGAGGAAGCTTTAAACCGTATAAAAATAAACAGATCAACTAACTGTAGACTGAAACGCATTTGCAGAATGCAAGTTATATTCATTCTTACAAACTGGTTTTCAGTAGTACAATGAATGAGCATGTACAGTGTATTCNCTATAAAAATAAACAGATCAACTAACTGTAGACTGAAACGCATTTGCAGAATGCAAGTTATATTCATTCTTACAAACTGGTTTTCAGTAGTACAATGAATGAGCATGTACAGTGTATTCACCGAGTAAATGAGAGGTGATGGGATGTGGCATGAGATTATATGCACACAAACAGCTCTAGGCCTGTTTACAGACCAGCACAGGGTAGAGAGTTGGAAGGGTGTATATGCAGGAACTGCACCGGCATTCGCCTGGAGTGGAGGTGGGAAAACCACTTTGCGGAAATGATGGCAGACCACCTCCCGAATGCAAGTCGCTGCTACCACATAACCAAACATACTCAACTTACTGTTAAAATTTTGCAAAGTCTGTTGACGTAGCCAGGTTCTTTAAGCGAGGGCTGTCTTTATTAAATAAAAGAGATAATATCCTACTTTTAATTTATAAACAAGTCAAAAAAATTATTAACTTATTTTGACAACAATGGTTGTTGCTTTTTAAGGCTAATATTTACATGATCATCCCTCACCTCACAGAAATTAACACAAAACCAGTCTTTATAAAGAATTTTCTAACACCTACTTAATTACTATTGACGCCAGTTACGCCAACGTGGAATGATGATGCACTGGCCCAGTATCCGTCTAGAGACTAGGGAAACCGAGTATCCTTAACGAGGATTTTAAGGGAGCCGTATGGGCCGACGCATCTGAAACCTGGGGGCGTCCGGCCCTGGCTCACTAGAGCGCGCAGCTGGGCTCTGAGGGTTATGCTATCCCTTTTATGGCCCACTCGGAGATCAGGCATTTAAGAATAGCCGCAAGTACACAGCTATGCACAGTCAGTGATGTTACATTTATTTCAGAGGATAAATTTAAAGAATAAATAATTATGATTTAGAGGATTTATTGGGTGTCCTGTAGGTGCAGGCACGACCATAAGTATGATTAAAAGTTACGTAGCAGCACGGGGGAGGACAGGTTCTGGCGTGGTCCATCCTGGAAGGAACCTACTCTTCCTGGGGTTGGTGCCTTGGGGTTGACCCCCTGCCGGAGTCCTATCGATCGATCCACGATGGACGGTACTCGGGCCTATAGCGACTTGGGGAGAGGACCCCTTGATCCCACGTGGTGAGAAGTTGAGTGAGCGGCGTGACCAGCTACAGACCTCAACTGCCTCTCTGGGTTCACAACGTTTCCCACGCTAGGACCCTACGGCTCTCAGTTAAGTGGAGTGACCAGCTTGTAGCCCGAGAGTCATAGTGACTTAATGTGTTGGTTCTCCTCAAGCCTCAGAGAAAGGTTCTCTCTCCCCTTGCCACAGTGGTGCTAGAGGGCAACGCGACTAGCCAGTACTCGACACCAAACATTGACGAGAAGTGGGAGCGCCCTTAAGTGGGGACTTGGTTCGATTCTCTATTGCTGAGATTGTGCGTGCACCTGGAATGAGTTCAGTGGATATGCACACAGAAGGCAAAGCGGGTATGAAAAGCGTAAAGCGGAAGAGAATGATTGGACCAAAAAGAGGTAACTGGTAGATATATGTTTTATTCCGTCTGAAGAAGTTTACCAGACATATCTCAGATCTGTGCCCGCTAATGTCTGATGGACGAGGAACCAAATTTGCCAAGCTGTTTACCGCAGGGCGACAGCAAGATACGAACCGAAGTTCGGCGCGAGAGCGACCCCTATGCAACTATGTACGCTCGGCGCGAATGAGGAGGCACGTGGCCAACACTCGTGACTAGGAGAAGGCTCCGTGGCAAGCGCTTCCGACAACTGTGTCGAGAAACACAAGTTGAGAACCGTAAACATAGCAAAACAGTTCAATGCTACTGCTGAAGGCAAACGTTACAGCAAGCATAGCGAGGTAGCGAGAATTGCAGCTATAGAGCTGATGCAAACTGTCCGCGAACTGCTCTGTCTGGAGGGCGAGCGAAGGAATAAATACCCTCGAGAGACGTTGCGAGTGAGGGGTGGCTGGAGCAGGCCGCATGGAGGTGGAAACCTCCCCTGATGTGCGGCGAGCGTGCGCATCCGGTGCCTGCCCGGCCAGGGCAAGGCAAGTGAGAGGGTGAGTCCACCCACTCAGACTGGAGCACGGCTTCATGCAGATTGCCAGCCTCTCAGGTGGCAAGGGGTGGACTCGCTTGTAGATAGAAACTGTACAGAGGTGAAGCGAGCGGTGGTGTTCTGCACCATGGTACATTAGGGGGAGCACCAGAGGCGGAGGATGAGATATGTATCTGACAGCGCTCGTGGCGCATCACTATTAAAATTATTTATTTGCTATCCGACAGTTCCAGTATTCATATTCAAGTTGGTATTACTCATCCATTTAGGTCCCATCTTATTTCAATGAAAAAAAAAAAATCACTTGATTTTTCAGTCTGGAACATTTTAAAGCACTCTGAGTGCTGCTGCATGCAGGTGCACTTACGTCAGCATCAATCTCCCCCATCCCTACCTCCAGCGACAGAGAATCTGCCCAGGAGGGGAGATAGAGAGTGCAGCGTGGCTGCCCACCCCTGTAAAGTGGCGAGGGCAGATGCTCTCCTGGCGTGGGGAAGGAGGGGAGGGCCCACATACAATACATCAACATCAATCTGAAATGGCGTGATAAGGGAGAGGGGGACAACCAAGAAAAATTTTCAAGTTCAACTAAAAAAAGGCACGCTACAATGTACTAATTACATCCATCGTTCATTTCATAGTTACAATTTGTCGTTGCCTTTGAAGTGTTGCGGAACAAACAATAACTTCTCTTTACAAGTAAGGATACCAAAAATTTGCTGTATTTTGGTGGGGGATAGGGCGAGCGATGTGGGGAAGGGGATAAGGGGAGATAAGTCGGTGAATAGTGATGCGTGTGAAACAACAT
>NQII01015791.1:4773-16444 GCA_002778355.1 Clitarchus hookeri
TGACCTTAGCACACACAACTTGCAAACGCAATGGTTAATACTATATATATTTTAACATACCTTAGAACTCTGGATCTCAAGCGTTTCAATATTTCTGCCGCTCTTTCCGCGATGTTGCAGGGTTTCATTTCCCCTCGTCTAATTAGGGAATACAACGATTCGGTGAGGTTAATGATGTCCTGTTGGCGTTGGTGACTTATCTTTTATTCACCTTGCTAGAACTCATGACTGCACACAAAAACTACCGCAACATATAACGTAAAATACAATAAATAAAATTTTAAGCAAATATGAAATAAATTTAAAAAATATTAAAAACGTCAGAACGCACTACGAGTAATCTCTTATACAGGTATCAGAAACAAAAGAAATCGGCACAACGAAAAATAATAAAGAGAGGATATTAATAAAAAAAATAAAAAAAACCAGTAAATGAATTATTATTGGTTAAACAAGATAATCGCACCAATTCTCTGGCACGTGTGTCGACCACATCTCGCCAACAACACACGGAACGAAGGTTTGTAAACAAATGGCCGCTCTACTTTCACCTTGAGCGTGATCTTGTGAGTATGCAAGAAACATTGAAATCAAAGTACGTTAGCATCACGTCATTAATAATTAGCATAATAAGATACAAGTCTTTTCGAAACCCATTTGTAAGCGATAAATTAACAATTACGTTAAAACTTTAGAACTATTTCCTCTCTTTGTGCTGGCAACCTAACGGAATAACTGTATCCGAGCTCGCCGCTGTTTGTAATGTTATATGCATGTAGCTAACGGCTAGGGTGTTTTTTCAAATGTTGATTTTCAAAAGTTTCTTCCCGTCGTGAACCGACTATAGTTAGGTCTGAGTATGGTATTACAACCACATCAGAATGCTGGAACAAATATGACTTACACCAGTTTAGGTGTACACCTCATATGCTTTTAACTTCATAAGTATTGGGTTATTAACTAAATTGAAGACTGTACTTACATCACAAAATAATCCAACAGGATATTTAAATCTATCCAAATCCTCAACTATGTTATTAATAAATTCAAACAATGCAGTAGTAGTTGAACTATCATTCTAAAGCCATGCTGGCTATCAACTAAAATAACATGTTTTTTTAAGAAAGGACATTAGTCTATTAAACATTAATTGTTCGAATATTCTTAAAAACGAGGATACAAAGATATGGGTCTAATTCCGATAAAGGTCGCGAAGCACTTTTTTATATAGAAGAAGTAGTACTTTCAAACACCTCAAATTGGAAAAATACTGTAAGTGCCACAAACGCTTGTGGTTCGCCTCCCTAAATGCTTGAGCTGTCGGCACGGCCCAGTTGCCAGAAGCTGATAGTGACAGCCCGGCTGTGTATGTATAAACTGTTACAAAAATTTTAAATGCGCACCAGCAAACACGCTACTGATGATAGAAACAAATGTTTTTGGCACAGCATCAGGTTGCGCACGCAGGTGCCTTTCCCCTCGCCAGAGGCACCCTACTCCCCATAAATTCACCCACCAGCACTTGTGGCACTAACAGCAACTTGTAGGAATGATCCATTAAATTAATATGTGGGTCTGTTATGAAATCATCAAGACCAGATGAACAATTATGTTTCATTTTACGTACTGCAGACAACTGTTAACAGGAATATAGATGGGCTATTATGTCATGAAAGGTAGAAGAAGTGTTATTACTATTAACATTATGAGAGTTGATCGTGTGAAATTTTCCTGATTGTGAATATCTGCAAAAATCCAGTTATAGGAAGATTATCATGATTGGTGATTTGCATCAGCCCAACTGTAAACTTCTCACGATTACGAGGTTGCACTGTAGTTATTTCTGAAATAGTGAAGAACAATCAGCTGTCAAAATTTAATAGGCCATATGGCTAAATTTAAAATGGTAAACGTTACCATGAATTAATGTAAGTACACTGTATGAACATAGATTCATTTGTTTGGTATGACGTGCTTGAAATGCACTGCAGTGCATGTGAAATTCCTGTTTCTTGATAAAACTACAGTGTCCTCAATGCATTTATTTATGAAACACACACAGACTTTGGGCCATTATAAGAAACATCATAACTATTTAAAAAAAAAAAAAAAAAAAAAAAACCCCTAATTTGGAGCCCATCAACATAGTACTTAAAAATGGCCTTTCCAAACTGCTGTATCTGAAAATGTACTGATGGACACATCCCACAGTTACACACTAGGAAAACACTACACACCAGCTTGGTGTCTTGTTCGATTACATCAGATGCACCAGCCTCACACTTTGTAGAGATAATGGAAATAGACACAAAATATGTTTACTTCACATAGTCAAAGTATATACAGTAATACAACAAATGCAAGCTTATATAAAAATACTGTACAATACTGAAAAACGACACTGAATGCATGATGAATAACTGACAAATACTGCACTAAATAGAACTAGAAGCACTGTGCCTGACATAATTAGTGGAATTCCAGACAATGTCGCTATGCTGTTGAGCAGCGCAAATCATATAATGCAACAACCATGCTTGTTTTAATAGGGCCCATTATACTGAGGGTTTACCGTATTTGACCTAACTAATTTTCATTTCTAGCAACATACCTGCTGGGCATTTTGTCTGCTTCCTGAAGGATGGTAATGGCTGACCAAACTAAGGCAATGCAGGTAGCACCATACGCTGGATTGGTGCCACTAACCTGAACAATACAAAAACACAACACAGAACAAAAAAATGAACCAATCTCAATGTTTCGGTATTATAGTTTGCCTCTGAACCTCCCCCCCCCCGCCAACGCCCCTAACCACATGCACAGATATATATGTGTATATATACACACACACACNATGATAAAAAAAATTGATATGGGAAAGTAATATTTAACACAATATAAACAGAAAACCTCAAGTTAGTTTCCTTGGTTTTGTTTGAACAGTCTTAAAAATTCTGTGACTAATCCCTGTTTTTGTTTACTTCCCAGACAATGTTTTAATTTCTTTAAGTATGGCAGGTCCATATTCAGCATTGTATACTTGTGTTATTTTCAGCATGTGACTGTTTGTATATAGTGTGACCACATGAAGGTCTGTTATTTATAAAGAACAGTACAAAGGTAGTTTCAGCGATAGTGACGTGACCGAATGCTGGAGCACCACGGACAACGCAAACTGCGGCATTTGACGAGGACATGCTTCGCCGGATTACATACTATGTACACACGTCATATATTTACATATTTTCACTCCGTTCCTTATTCTATACACTTGTCCTCACTCACATTAACCAGTACTTTCATTCCCATAGCCTAGTACGGGTGGTAGATGTGTTGCGTACCCTTGCAGGGCTATACAGCACCTCAGTGTTTCCTCGATAACGGTTTACTGGAGCAAATTCGGACAAAAGGACGTTTTGTCTTCATTTTGCCTATGTGATTAATAATTTGCCTCATATTTTTCATTAGGTCCTAGTCTTCCAAAGTTACCCATGCAAATAGGGAGACTACCCTTACTTAAGCAATGAAGGGGGTGAATTTGATCAAAGCCAGAAAAATTTAATATTGCTTTGCAAACATAGTTTTAACCGTAAATTTCCATACATCCAGAATTTCAGTAGATGAGGGTTAGATATGTACATCAATGAAATACAACTTCTAACCCTATTAAACTTCATGTTGAGTATGAGAAATGTACCTTATCTGTGAATAAAATTTAATTAAGAAACACAATAAAATGGGAATTTTTTAAATTACTGTATTAGTACTCGATCAACTGAGAGCATGAAGAGCAGTTATTGACCGGCCAGTGTATTCATGGAGGGCGAGACGCAGAAAGGGATGCCACAACGGCATGAGTGAAATTTAACCCTCCCCTTCAAAACCAGTTGGCACACAGAGGGAGGACACAAGGGCACTACGCTGGTTGTTAGGTAACTATCTCCCTCCCCGACAGCCTTGCAAGGGGAGGAAACAGGAAACAAGTTCTGCTGAATATCACCAAGGACACTTGCAGCTTACACAATACAAGCCACATATCTACACTTACGTTGGCGATGCCGTGACTGAATGGCAATTGTGTCAAAGTAATTAATAATATTTCACTTAAAAAATGTGTGATTTTGAGACAGAAAAAAAAAACAAATAAGGTGAACAAAATTTATTTTTTCGCGGTTTTCAATAATTGATTGTTGAAAACCACACCCTCTGTATTTTCCAGCACACTTATGCCTGTTACAAGTTACGCTGTGTGCAGGCTCGACTTATACGTTATTTGACGACCAAGGGTATCGAATAGGCTCTTCCAGCATATGAGTTTCTTCAGAAGATGTGTGAGTATTGAAATAAATAAATATAATCCTCCAATCTCTTTGCAATAGGCTATTGAAAATGAACTTTACGCTTGACAATACAAGTCGCTCTATGTTCAAACAATTTTTGGTGACAATGGGAGGTCACGTATATGCTTCTGGGCATACAATTTTATTTGAAAATGCTGCCTATTGAGTTAAATCAATATTTTGTGTAAAGATTATGTTGATTTTTATGCCAGATATGATTAAACACCAACTTTAGGGGAAAAACACAATCTTTAAACACAAAATATATATCTGTGCAAAAAATAATTCCTTGTTAAAATATATTACCTAACATTTTCAAGCAAAACCTTTTTCTTTGAAAAACTAGCGATAATAGGTGCAAATATTTTGAGCAACAGATAATCTTGATAAAATTTCTACAACGGGATTACCACCGCATACTCGTGACTACCGTGACCTTGTTAGAGGTCAGTCAGAAGAGCACTTGACCGCTGCGTGGTGCGGTACGTTTGACAGGATGACCGTGGTGTCGTTAAACTACGATGACATGATTGGTTTTATTTAAAGCTTCACATACACTTCTGATTGTCCTCTTGTCAGGCGTGTAAGCGGTGGAAGAAAGCACGAGTGGTAGAGAGAGAGGGGTTGCATATAGGTACATTGCCAGCCTCGCACCATGCATCAAGTTCATACAAAACAACTTAACTTTAACTGTCACGTGATTTTTGAATTTCAAGAAAATTTGCGTTCTTCATGTCAGACAAGTAGTAATTTTTAAGGGACCAACTTGTAAAAACCGTCATCTTATACCCCGGAAAAATACTGTATCAATGGTGAGCACACTGATATTACTTGAAATTGTATCCAGAAATATTACAAAGCTGGAGATAATTATGAAACTTAAAAGGGGACCTTAAAGATCGTCTCTTGCTGACAACTTGCTGGCAACACCAAAATGAAAATTATACATATTTCATGGCTGAGAGAAAAAAAATCAGAAAAATAATGTGGGAGGTACAGATTGTGAGAGACACAGCAGTTAATATTTACAAGAAAAAATTTTTTGAGGTTTACTACCACTGTTTGAAAGAGTGATTTACTTCAACAAATTCAATAACCTTAACCTTTTAAACTATATAACCTTGTTTGCAATCTTGGTCCTAAACACGAGTCACCACGCAACAAACATCACACCCACACCATGGATGCAAGTAATATAAAGCAACTGGTTGATATGCACCACCAATAACTTCAAAAAATAGTTAGCAATTAATGTAAAATAATATGTTGCAGAAAATGAACACTATGATGATGGAAGTAAGAAAGCATTATGACACTTTTAAAAAACTAACTACACACCCACCTTTACAATTACTTTCTTGTCAGGAGCATCTTTGTGTTGGTCGCTTGGTTCTAGTACCTTTCCTTTCCATCCTTCACCACACAAAAAAAATGAGAACTCTATATTCTCTGCATTTTCTTCTGAGATATCATTAACACCAACCACACCAGCAGTCATCAGCCTTGGATACTGTGGGAGACAGTGGATTAACTGTTAATGCATACACTTTTTAAATATAATACACGTTTCACAGTATTTTTGTAATCACTGAAAACAGAACTAACTGCTAGTGATTGCCCAATAGTAATAACATATCAGTTAGTGGGGTAAAAGGCACTTTTCCCAGATATCAGTCATTGGTTAACTTTACCGATACTTTGTTAATGAAGTACAATAACTTTAAAATCATAAAATAAAGTAGAACCTTAATTTAACGAGTTCAGATTTTATGAGGGTATTAATATTACAAGGTCATTCTCCAAAACTGTTAAAATGGTCTAAAAATGAAAAATTGGTAAAAAAATCTGCAGGTGAGGTAGTTCAGATTGCGCATCGGCACAGGTTCCTTCACCCCACGCAATTGCCCAACACAGAGAGTTCAAGGATGACACGCTGGTTGTTAGGAAGCCATTTCCCTCCATGTCTGTCATGTAAGGGAAGAAAATAAGGTTGCGCTGGTGTATCACCCCAAGATAGCTTAACGCTTATTGCATCAAGACACGTTTACATGCACATTTTCACTGTAGTAATGGACGAATGGATGTCTTGTGTGATAGACATCTACCTTTTAAAGTGATTAATAATATTTAAGTCAAAAAATTTTATTTCTAAGACAGAGGTAAATAAATATGTCCAGTAAAATCCTCCGATTTTCACGTAGATTTTACTATTGCTTGCCATGAGTTATGCGTGATTGGGCTCTGTGTTTATGGACTAGCGGAGACAAAGGAGTGTCATATTTGCCCATATGTATCAGTTCATTCAGATGATGCATATCTATTGAAATAATTTAGCATTTAAATTAAAAACCCTCTGATTTTCCCGTAAGAAGACTCTTAAAATGGACTTAATGCTCTGCAAGACTTAGATGCTTCTTGATGTTTAAACTATTTTGGCGACAACGGGAAGTCAAATATATACTTCTAGGGAGTCTTTTTATTCGGAGGACATCTGCCTATTGAATTAATTTTAGTATTTATGTACTTAGTGAATAATCTTTGAGCTTGAAGAGCTATAAATTTTAGCTTAATATGAATAAACCTTCCTTAAATAACGTCAGCCTAAACGTTTTTTTTTTACAATTGATGTCTCTTCCATTAAAAATGGTTATTGTGATGTTATCGTAAATACGCTGGAAGGTAGTTACTAAAATACTTAATGCAATGTTACTTCTTATCATCACCTAGTTAGTAAAAAAATCAATCACTTACTGCAGTATGGCCAAATATTTTTAGAGAAAATTTTGGCACATTTTAATCAGGCAAATACATGTACACACACTAATAAAAAATACTAAAGATTGCATGCTAAACAAACATAGCATAGCTACATTCCAAATAAAAAGGTTTTTCAAAGATGATGTTAAAAAATGTCTTAAGAGAAAATATCAACACAGAAACACAAAAGCTTAATTATCACCAATCCCTGTCATGCTGTCTTAATGCCCACATGTATGGCTGAGAATTCTGTTCTATCTGATTTTGATGTATATATTTACACTATTTTTAATTTAACTTTTTATATACCAAAAATTGTACAAGGTTTAGGTTGAAGTACCCTAATTTTTATGATTTCTACTTGAGTGTAACAGCTGGTAATAACAAATTCCACTGGCCTTTAATTTTGATATAAAAATTATTTAATTTTTTTTCAATTTCCCTTATTACAGTGAAGCTTATTATTAAAACCTCATACAGTTTTTACAATACACAATGCTAATTGAACAATGCCAAAGTATTGCAATGATTTTAAGGCTACCGCTTTACAACAAGCACAAATGTGAAAAGTAACCATTTATTCCATTGTGCTATTTCTGAAGTTTAGATTGATGTGCTAATGGAACAGCTATTCCCGCAAACATTTAATCAATAGAGGCTCTAATCAAGTTAAAATATTTTACAGCAACAAGGTCCTGCTATAAACACTATTTCAAAACCCATGTTTTATGGAAACTCAAGTTTCCCCAACATTGGTTCAAACTAATGTGGTGCCCCTACAAAACAGGCGCTACGAAATCAAGGTTTCAGTGCAAGCGTAATTTACCACATTAATTTTTCCATCATTACCATTTACGTGTACAGGAAATAATGTAAAATGTAATAACTTCTAGTGGGGAAAAAAATTTACAAAAGAATTTGGCAAAGCTGAAGGAACTGTAAAATATGAATTCATAAGGCAAAAACTAACTTACAGTTAGCAATCAAAATTTTTGTATGAGCAATATAAGCCTATATTTCTGTATAAAACAATAATGAAAAATGCAATGAAATTTGTATTGCTATGCAATCCGTGTAACTTACTTTGAGGATGAGATGTTTTCCAAAAGAAGTCTTAATCACCAGAAGAAACAAACCTCCCACCACCCATGTAATCAAAGCATAGATGAGATGAGAGTAATTTAAGTAAGTGTGCATCTGCACAGGTCTTTGCTTTTCAAACTGGTAGAAGTATCTCTGAGAACGACGCACCACGGAGCTGTCAGGACCTGGGAATGGCACACTCCAACCTCCAACTGCATCATTTTTATGCACAAACCACCTACAAAACACAAGCAATTTCATTCTCAACATGTAATTTTTATACTCATGGCCATAAAAATTGCCACACCCAGATGATGATGAAATGAAACAGGCTGTCTACACAAATATGGAACAGAATCTCCCTGACCAAAACTTTAAATTTTCGTAACTCAACATGATTAAAATTTAAATAATTTACTCATACTGTTATTTGAAGTAAAATAGGAAAGAAGTAAAGAATATCCAGCCTCCACAATCCCCACAACTGGCCTAATTCTCGTTCTCCATTTTCTTAATTTATTTTTTTCATTGAATTTTGTAAAATAATTGCTAAACACTATATAAAAAAAAGTGTGGCAATACAACTTCAACTTCAACTTCTGTAAAACATAAGGTAATTATGGAGTATTTACACAGCCATTAACTAAGTAATTCGAAACACAAATGTAAGGATTTCAAGTTGCACTACATGTCCTCCAAAATTCCTTTTTCACATTTTCAAGAAAGGTTATACTGCATTCTGTTTCAACATCTTCTTAGCCTCACTCCAGTTTAATGATTTACTTCTTTATTCTAGCTCTCCGAGTTGTTGCACAATTCCTTTTTTCTTTTCTAAATAAGCTTCTCCTTGCAGCTCTTACAGAAATATGCATACTTCTCGTAATAGTCACCTCTCCTACTCCACCCGTACTCTTCACAGAATCGTACATACGAATTACACTGAAACACTAGAAATTCTTCCGATAAATTTTCAACAATTAGAGATTTGTTTACTGAGAAGCCACTTTCTATAGACGCAACCTTCCTACCATAATCATATAATCATCAAAATAGTTTTTAATAAAAAAAAAGAAATAGAAATTCAAATGAATTCTTACAGACACCGCTTCAGAGTACATCTTAGTGTTTGGAAGCACAACCCGAAAAAAAAAAAAAAAGCACACAGACTAGGTTACGACAGGCTGGATCATAACAGTTTCCTATTAAATTAATATCACTGGAGAAAATTCCATGACTTTTCAAGGATCTTACAAGGCTTCCCTGACTTTTCAGAATGTGGACACCTTGTGAAACTTCGCACAGGCTATGGTAACAATAAAAACAACAACAACATGTTATATTCAAATGGCATGATCTTTAAAGTGTACAAATGTCACTCAAAGCACAGACAGTGTGTGGTGAGTTCAGAAACTCGGTTCCAGGAGTATTCGTAAGACAATCCTGGAGACTTGAGAAGTTCAAGCTTAATGTTGTAACGTCCATTACAAAACACGCTTTTGTGTCGCATCATAAAGCAAATACACTGATAACAAAAACTCCCCTATGGGGGGCTGCCTGCCAGGCACTTGAAATGCACCCCAGAGTGGTAGGAAATCCAAATTTTTTTTAACGAAAATAGTCAACGTGAGNGCCTGCCAGGCACTTGAAATGCACCCCAGAGTGGTAGGAAATCCAAATTTTTTTTAACGAAAATAGTCAACGTGAGCCCAATGTGCTATTTTACGGAAAGAAAACTCACTTCAGGTGAGTACGGAATGATACTTTCAAGATGTTACGCACACTAGGAATATATTTATAAGCCCTCCAACACGGGTAAAAACTGCCTTTTTAAACAGCTGTATCTCAAAATACACTAAATAGGTACAAGCAAAACTTAGATATAACACTGCATTGAACTTTGCTACAGACTTTCCACCAATAAAATTATATGGTCACAGCTTAAAGTTCAATAGAAAAGTGGTTCGGTGGAAAGGCTACATGCCAGTTCGGTGCCTTGCTCCCAGCGGCGATGCNGCTTAAAGTTCAATAGAAAAGTGGTTCGGTGGAAAGGCTACATGCCAGTTCGGTGCCTTGCTCCCAGCGGCGATGCTGCACTTGATGCACGTGCCAGTGTGGCCCTTATCGCTCCCTTTCATCTTTAGGGTCTGTCTCTAGCCAGGCGGCACTCTTATGTTAACCAACTTTTATGAAACTACCTATTTAGATATCATGAATAATTAACATTTTAATTTCTAAACTTTCAAATCTGTAGTGAACGAAACATTTAGAATAATACACTTTCAAATTTATAAAATACGCATCATACAACTTGAAGTGTATTACTAAATGTTATGTGAGTTAAGGTTACAAGTACGCCACTTGGCTACCAAAAATAAAATAAGGACAGATATTCAAGTACTCACCGTCTAGAACTTGTCGACAGGCGCACACACAAAGAAAGAAGACACTTTTTCATGTGATCATGCACCATGTGAAAAATGTGTCATCCGTCATTATGTGTGTGTGTCTGTCGACAAATACTAAATGTAATGTGTGATATTTCATTAATTTTAAACATAAAAATATGGCATGCACCATTGGTCTTAATACATTACTACATCAACCGTAATGTGGCTACATGCAGCAATATAGTATGGTAAGGAGTCATAGAGATGTCTAATGCTGTCCTTATGGAAGATCATCCAACAGTTTTTGTAGCTGCCAATCCAGATGCTCCAGACCCACTGATGACCGAAGCTGCCATTCCAGCTGGCTAGCCACACCCAGATGATGATGAAATGAAACAGGCTGTCTACACAAATATGGAACAGAATCTCCCTGACCAAAACTTCAAATTTTCGTAACTCAACATGATTAAAATTTAAATAATTTTCTCATACTGTTATTTGCAGTAAAATAGAAAAAAAGTAAAGGAAATCCAGCCTCCACCATCCCCACAACTGGCCTAATTCTCTTTCTCCACTTTCTTTATTTATTTTTACCATTGAATTTTGTAAAATAATTGCTAAACACTATATATATATATATATATATATATATATATAAAGAGTGTGACAATACAACTTCTGTAAAACATAAGGTAATTATGGAGGATTTACACAGCCATTAACTAAGTAATTCGAAACACAATGTAAGGATTTCAAGTTGCACTACATGTCCTCCAAAATTCCTTTTTCACATTTTCAAGAAAGGTTATACTGCATTCTGTTTCAACATCTTCTTAGCCTCACTCCAGTTTAATGATTTACTTCTTTATTCTAGCTCTCCGAGTTGTTGCACAATTCCTTTTTTCTTTTCTAAATAAGCTTCTCCTTGCAGCTCTTACAGAAATATGCATACTTCTCGTAATAGTCACCTCTCCTACTCCACCCGTACTCTTCACAGAATCGTACATACGAATTACACTGAAACACTAGAAATTCTTCCGATAAATTTTCAACAATTAGAGATTTGTTTACTGAGAAGCCACTTTCTATAGACGCAACCTTCCT
>NQII01015792.1:3668-13834 GCA_002778355.1 Clitarchus hookeri
TGATGTGCGCACGTAGCATGTGACGATACGCCAGTTCAAAGCCTTGCTCGTAGCGGCGATGGCGCACTTGACGCGCGTGGCGGTGTCGCCCTTGTGGTTCCTGCTTTTCTCAGCTTCAAACGAGGATAACATCTCCAAGTAGACAGGTCTCTCAAGGCTAACGCCTACCTAGCGCGGGAGCTGCTCTGCAACATGTATACAATAAACTATTTTTTTTTTTACGAAACTATTAAAAGTTTCCTGAATATGTTTACTTACAAAAAGAAAACATGCCACGGAAGAAGAAGGAATGGTAATTTCAAGATAACACGCATGCTAAGAATATTATTTTGAAGGTCTCTTAACATCGTTCAAAATGGCTTCTCCAGACTACCGAGAGCCGAGCGAAACTACAGCAAGAGGGTGTATTGAACTTTACTACACACATTACACCAATCAGAGGCCTAGGTCGTCGCGTAAAGTCCCATGGGTGCTGGCAGTACGATGAGAACACTTCACGCCAGTTCGTAACGGCGATGGCACATGTGATGCGCGTGCGAGTGTGAACCTTATCGCTCCCGCGCTTTCCAGCTTAAAAAGTTAAAGTAGCTCCTCGCGGGTGATCTCTTTAAACCTTTCAGACCCACTTTAATTTACGGTGTCAGGTGTTGAAAACAAAAAAATATATATATAATGCATGCTGTGCTTGTCGACAAAACACCTGTTTTGTTGTCACAGCCAATGAGCTTTAGAGTATATGTTCGTCTACAGTTATATGGACCAATAATAGGTTCATAATTATTATGGCCTCTACCAGTAAGATTGTTTGCGAATAATTTACGCACAGGTAAGAACATCAGTCATTGAGCTTCGCAGTGTGTAGTACAAACCAACTACGTCATGTGTACAGTGCTGGCCGTATGTAACCTACCTTTGCAGCATCAACTAAGCGTGGACACAGCGACCAAACAGGCTAAAAAGATTTTTTTTCGAACATTTGCCCGTTAGACTTAGACACCAATTAACTTCCTTAAAAGAAAGAGAACAGGTATTATTATCATTGCTAGCTTAACATCTTGATATTTTCAGTCAATGTCCACTATAGAGAGTGTGTCAAAAAGAAAACCGATTTAATGTTTGAACAAAAAACTATCGTATTGCAATGTTATGTCCCTTACTTGTGAATAACGCAATTCGTCGCCTCTAGGTTCATAATTATTTACGAAGCAGTAAAATACCAAAAAAAAAAACCCTAATTTTTTATTGGTTCCGAGGTATAACTAAGCATTTTACATATACAAGTACAGGTGCAAACACGATATTAGTTCTTTCAATACTACAAATTATATATTTTTTTGCTGAAATATTTTACACCGTTCCTTCTCATTAAACAAACTAACGAAGGATACCAACGAACAGTTGGTTTTTGAAAGAAGAAAATCTCAACGTGAATGTCAGATAGTTAGCATCGACTGACGTAAACTTCTATGAGATGAGTCAAGATGTCGGTGGAACGAACTTGATGTCTCCACCAAAAATTTTGTTTTGTGTAGGAAAATTATAAAACAAAATGTTTCGGCCATGCTGAGAAACGAAAAATATTGAGAGTTATCAAAGGAATACCTTGGTAAGAGAGGTTTGACATTTGTATACTTATGGAAGCGTCTATTGAGACAAGTTTCTGTGCTCTAACGTGATATGAGGTTTCTCGTGGCAAAAGAAGGCAGCTACGTCTTTGTACAGCACGCGCTGTTTTTCTGCTTGAAAATGTCGCCTAAATATAATACATCAACATAATATTTTTCACATTTATATAAATTAAGATTTATTTGCAATTTTTTAAATTTGCCAATTGTTAAAGTATTATTTTTTAAATGGTACCCTGATAGGATTTCTATAAACACAGAAGTTCCCATGTCGTTTTCTATGTCTTTTCTATGTACCATACGTCATATACGCGATGAATAATAATACCATTGGGTTTGAGTAGCGAATTCCGTAGTTTACGGATTATAATGCAGGCCTCTAAAGAGTAATTTTAAACTTCAAGTAAAACGCTGTGAATTTATTTTTAAGAAAAACTGGAAATAAGTATAATAAGATCTACATACTACAATTATTACTAAACGAGGAGCGCGTCTTTGAAAATAAGAATTTTTCAAATGTATATTTTTTTCCTAGAAATCGTTAGAAACTGATGTTCACTACAATAATGAGAGCTTGGATTGGAATCTGGACATTTGTGAAAATTGTTGATGGGACCATCTCTGAGAAAGTAAAACGCTTGCCAAAGTGTGCGTAGCGGTCAGGTAAAAAAAAGAACCATTTAGAAGTGTGTAACTGTTTTCTGGAGAACCTTTTGCCTGAGAGATTTACAACTAAGCTAATTATCTTGCTGTTTTGAACGTGATATTTCATGTCAGTCATAATTTTTTTTATTTCAGCACAAGTTTTCAAAGTTTCGTACAATAAATAACATACAATCCCGTGTTTTCTTACTTAGCAGTTTCGCAAAATTCTAATCATAATGAAAGAAATCGCTGTGAAATAAATGTAATTCCGCCTAAAATAGTTGCTTGTATTTGAAATGAAATAATATGAAATGTATGTTGTTAAGAAGCGCACTCTTTCTTTAATAATTACCTGAGGTTGAAAGTTATTTTATGGCTACATCTCATTTTCCGCATGACTTCATCGCAGTTGGAATTCAGACCAAGGATACTTTTTATATTGAATTGACACACACTAATTTTAGTTTTCTGAAATTTTAGCATGTTTATCCAGTCGCTAAAGCAAGAAAATTAAGCCAGATTATTTGCATCAGTTCTTAATAAATTTCGTACATTACAAGAGCTCTATTATTTAATATGATACGTTGGAGATTGTAATTTTGTGTGCAAGCACCTGTTATATTTTTTTAAATTTATCTTCGAAGTGTTCATCGTTAGGGACATTTAACGTAGTTAACTGAAAAATTCCAATCTATACATATTATAAAACTCAACGTCTCTCTGTCTGTCTGTCTGTTAGTGCGCTTATCACTCGAGAACCACGTATCTGATTTACGTGTTTTTTTATTCATAGCTATGTTCTCTGGCCAGGTTTTAGTATATATTTTGTTACGTAAAGTAACATAAGGAATAAGCAGTGACGATAATAGTGAATCAAGTCGGAAAAATGTTTGCTGCCAGCGCGCTCTCTTGCAATACGCTGCCTAAACCGTTAAAGATGGAACAATATCATGTAGTAAAGAATTGTGTAAAATAAAAATACCTAAAAAAAAACTCCGCTGTAGCATACAGTATATCTATCTAAAACAGAGAAATACTAATAAGGTTTTTACCATTTAATTTCTCAATAAATAAATACGTAAAATTCAAGCTGTTGTTTCCCCATACAGCATATAATTGCCGCATATACTTTAAGAGATATCAAAACTTTTGTGAAAAAGACGGTACGCGGACGTGGAGATCCATGGCGGCGGCGGGTGGGAGCGGAAGGGGGGAACTTTATTTTAAAAGAAAACTTAAACAATAATTCTGTAGTCCAAGTGAGCGGAGCCGCTGGCACAGCTAGTGTTGACGTGCAGTATACTAACAAGCACCAAGAAGAATATCACATCTCTTTTTGTCTGCATTTTTCGGTGCATATATTAAGGCTGCACAATAATTTACCACTAAAACCCATACAATATATACAATTTGGATTAAAAGATTTTACAAACTTAGATATTTGAATATTTTTAATTCTTTAAAACATGTTGGCCTTCAAAAATTACCGTTGTGTAGTTTCTTCCGATTCAAATCTTTGGTACTGATGGATTCAAACGACGCAGTTACCTTCCGTTTCGAAAAGAACCTTTACGAAATGAACTGATTATTTGTTACCATTACAAATGTAATTTTACTACCCGATGCAAGAAAACAAATTAAGACCTATTTTTAAACTGCTAGTTATGAAATAAAAAGTAAAGAAACTTGACTGTTTCAAAGTTAAACAGCAGTTTTCTAAACTTTGACAGTGAAGGCCCTCGAGGCAGTAAATGCGTGTGTCAAGTACGCAACGGGCGCGAGTGTAAGACCAGAGGAAAGCGCAGGTGTATACTTACGGAACAGGATCACTTGTAAGTCGGGGAGGGTGACGGGTTAGAAGGTGGAGGAAGGGGGGAGGGGGGAGGAGAAAAGTGGAAAAGTATGTCGGCTTCAACAAACGTGTTTGGTCCCCAGATGGAAACAGAATTGGAAACGGCATCCACAAAAAAAAACTGGTTCCTATCCAGTTCTCTAACTCCTTCTAGAATTGATGGTTTCTTTCTGCTTAAGCTGGCTGTTTAATTAGTGTACTGTTACGTGAATGCGTGAGAGAGGAAGGAGATGTAAGTACCTGGCAAGTGTCTCGTAACCGCAATTACCGTTCCCAGACCTACACGACTCTGGCCGCTCCAACTGCCTTCAGGAATACGAGATTACCAAGAAAATGCAGTATGTCGCGCGTTAAAGTTGCCTGTATCAATGTGCTTTAAGCGTGTACAACCCTTATCATTAAGAGAACGCCGAACACGAATTAACTCTCAACTTTTTAACGGAAATATGCATGCGTTTTCAAGCCCGTATTGAAAAACTTAGAAACTCAAATCCTACGTAATATATTTTTTCAACCTTTTGAGCAAATATTTCACTAGAGTGGCGCACTATTTTAACACGAAGTCTTACACCTCAAAAACTTGTAAAAACTTTCTTAGCAAGAAATATCTCCGCTGTAAGGCATCGCTATGGCAAAATATTTGTTCACAAAGTTGGCAACAATTACTGTCTAGGTATACTGTTTCTTGCGTTTTATATACTGGCTTCCGGAAACTTGTAAATTTCAGTTGTAGTCTATTCGCGGTTTCTTCACACTTTTCAAATCAAACCTTTGAAAAATCATCCTATGTATGACGTGTTTGGTTCTTTTCTAAATATGTCGGGTATTATAATTGTTTCATAATTGTGTTAAAGTAAAAGCATTTTTTTTTTTTGTTAAATTGAAAACTTGCTCATTTTTAACCTATAAATGATAATATGTATTTTACAATTAATATGAATAAANGTTTCTGAGAAAAACGTGTATTTCAGACACACTGCAATGCTGTTCACTCATTAGGTAGGCGGGCGCCTTAAGGATAGTTCTTATGCAAAGTATTACAAACGTGAATGCGCACGAATACAGTGCACTCTCTCTTTGGTGTAATTTGCTAGACTTAGTTAAGCTTTGTTTGCATGAGGCTGAGGAATATCCTGGAAGTAGAACTTGAGCAGGGCTTCAGAAATGTTGGAAGTAACCGTGAATGGACTAGATCATGTTTAGCTTCAATGTACGTCCCACGTCCTTTTGAAGATGCTGAATACGATCGCGTCGACAAACCACACACACACGTCTGCGCAAGGTTCAACAGGCGCCAGTAAGCAAGCTGCAGTTGTGACTGGCGCATTGATACGACGTGTGGGTAGCTGACGACTTCCCTCGGCAGACCCAGCCGCGCGTGCACGCCTCCACAGTGGTGATCGTTTCTTGCCGAGAACACGCCAGCCATCCTTCTTCCTCAGTCACGCGGAGTGAAGTCTGCTCGCACAGCAAGTACAGGAACGTACGTGCGCGACCAAGTGACACGACTCACCTTGCAAGCGTTACACATTTCTCACGGATGCATCACATTACGACCAACTATTACAACTCAATCTGATTCGGGTGACGTCTTTTCAACCATTTGCATACTTAAACAACCAGCAGACACCCTGCAATTTCTAAAACGTAATAAAATGTTGTATATTTTTAATAAACTACATAACCGAGGTGGTTATGCAAAAATCTGAAAACCAAAACTTTTCGCGCCTTTATTTGTTGACCGCGTCTTTTACATAGTCTACACGTTAAGCATAACGTCTCAGCGGTTTTCGTCTCCTAGTCTCTCAATTGGGTTAGCAAATTTGATACAAGCTATGTATTCCTGCAGCATTATACATCTACTAAAAAAAAATTTAACTTGTCATTAAATTACAATTTGTAGGTTTATTCTCAGTTTTAACTAGTACATATGTGAACATTTGCATTGCATTCATTACAGAAATGTTTCATTACATCAACCCTGTCTTTGTAAACAAACGTTTAAAGTTTTATAACTTATGGGTATGAATATTGCTGTTATTTAATTTGCGAAACGAATGTTCAGATTTTATCTCCGCAACGACTACGTCCATCTCTCATCAGTACCAAGGTTTACTTCGAAAGCTACAAAATACAGAATATTGTATTTACCCTCTCCTAGTATGAATACCTGATATTGGAGTCTAGTCACAGACGTTAGGCTCTTGAGAAAATCTTTCCAGTGTTATTTCATTAATATATATTTCCTGCCTTTCACTAGTCACCAAAAAAATCTACAAGATAGAGATAGATGTGCTGTACATCAACGAGAATTAGTGGTATGTTCAGATACAGTTGTAAACCAAAACATTTATAAATAAAATAAAATAAAATTTTGGGCTAAAGTATTTTTTCCTGTAATCCTATTTAACCGTTAGTAGACAAATTAGAAACGTAATATTTTAGAATATCGCGGTTTTCTCTGGGCCAATAACGGGGAAACATCTTCGCGTACAGGCGATAGAAATATACGACGGGAAATATTCAGACATTTCCTATTAGATATCCACGACATTTACACAACCAATAGCGTAGCCTTAGTGGACACTCAGGTTAACCGTTCTCAAGAAATCAGTGCATTCCTTTCCTAATAGTAAAACTGAACGCCTACGCTGGTAGGCAACATTTGTGCCTCACGCGCCGTTTTCTACGAGGTTGGGAACGGCACGTGTCAGGTGATCTGACGACAATTACGTTATTTGCAACAATAATGTGTTGATTGCGACAGTCTGCAATGGAACAATTAAGTTACTGCTTTATTTAGCCCAATCAAAATGTGTCTTACCTATTAAATGTGTTTTATGGTTAATGTACAACGTTATTTTCAGAAATCGTATAGAATTTTAATGAACACAGTAATTTGTATACCTTCAGTAACATCCTCGCCATAAACAGCAATACACCTAAGAAATCGAAGGTGGCAGGGGTGTTGCCTAACCCCTCAGGCGTACCACTGCACCCTTAGAAAATTATTGCACTCATTCCTCGAGTACGGTTGGCGTCAGTGTGTTTTCACAAAAGCTATCTATTTTTAATGTGTGTATGCTGACTTCCATGATCGAAACTGGTGATAAGCTACGTGGTAAGTTTTTTATTATTTTTTCGATCATAATCTGGCTATCCTTATTTTATTAATTACAAGGTATGATTATGCAAATCAAATTTTCTTTTATCAACTATATATAAACTAATTTGTTGGTTAATCTCATATAGTTAAAGATATATTTTAATTAATTTATTACGAAACATCTCGATTTAGGGGCACATACCACCACAACCGATACCCCCCCCCCCCNACAAATCACTTTAATCTCATTTTTCATGAAGGATCTCCTAACAAAGATTGTAACATACAATCAGGGAAACGCTATTTAAATTAGACAAACTTCTATTAAAACCATTGTATGAAAACGTCTTCACTTCACGATAATATACAATTAGTAAAGAGTTGTAATAAACACAAATATATCAATAATTTATCTTCTTAAATTAAATAGTTACCAGTTATTTCCAGTAACACAAGAATGGTGAATAAATTACAAAGTTTTTTTCACTTCCTCCGTATAATTGAATATTATGGAGTTACAAGGTATGCTTAAATGGTAAGCCCTATACCGTAAGTTAATAATACCGCCCCCTTCCAAAAACATAGAATTAAATTAATCATTTCAATGCCAGGATACAACGATTAGATTGAATTTGTTCGCGGTCCATTGATGGAAGATCGCTGTGCATAAGGCCGTGTTTTCTTTCAGTCGCCGCTATGGAGGTTAACTCCCTTCACTACTCTCCGTTTCCACTTGAACAGGTCCATGTCTGAAAACTTACACTTCATCACTCAGTAATTAATATTTTTTAAAAACAATACTTGGAAAATACTGTGTATACAACACAAAAACAAAGTAAAGAAAAACAAATTAACTAGTAATAATAAGTGCAACATTCAATAACATCATATCCACTTGTTTACACCATTGTAACAATCCTTTGAACTAAGCATATACAGTGGTGAGAAGTTTCTTTACACTTTCAGTGAAGGTCAAAATAGCAATTATATAAGCGTATTATCTATACACTGAAGAGCCAAAAAAAACTGGTACACCTGCCTAATATCGTGTAGGGCCCCCGCGAGCATTCTGGAACTTCTCAATTCTCACCTCATTTCACCCTTATCATGCTGGCTACCTATTTTCCGAAGATCGAAATGAACTTTATGATAGACTCAGATATTTGATTGACCTTCAAAAAACGAGGGTATCTCACGTACTTTAACGATATATCATCAATCATTAGTAAACTGAATGATCGGGAATATATCGCATGATGTAATGAACTGCTTTCTTCTGAAATTGTAATTACAAAATCATAATAAATTATTATTGTAAAATAATTTGTTGTCCTTTGTTTTTGTGTGCCGTATCCTTTTCTAACTCACAGCTTTAAGATGGTGCTATGAGCACTCGACTATTAACGGAAAGATATGCATATAGAATGATAATAAAAACTTTATTATAAAAATGCATTGCTAATTGACTGCATACAAAATATGTATTATGCCAATATGTACAAATTTTGAGACAGTTGGGAAACGAAGGTATTTGCTATACATGTGGGTGGGGGACAGAAAGAAGAATTGATCTAAGGATCGATCGAAGTATGGGGATTGATCGAAGGATAGGGATTGATCGAAGGATTGACATGGATTGCTGTGGAACGCGGGGGAGATTTGGTAAGGATTGGGATTGATCAAAGGATTGGGATTGATCGAATGATTCACATGGATCGCTGTGAATTGCAGAGGAGGATTGCAGAGCGAATTGCGGAGTGGATTGTGACGGATTAGTGTGGTTTGGGGTGTGGATTGGTATGTAAATTGGCGTGGTTTGATGTGGATTGCTGATTGCGGTGCTGATTGATGGAAATATTTACGATATTGATTTTTAAAAAAGGCTTTAATTAAGGTTTTTATATTTATATATATATATATATATTTTTTTTTTATAAAAGTTTTTAGAATTTATTTTTGTGTTCAAGGTTATCCAAGGTTATGGACATGGGTTCAAGGTCACAAATGTGAGGTCAAGGTGAAGGTCACCCAGATTTAACATGTTGGTTGGAGTCATCAGTGCCTCCCAGGTGTTCAAAATATAAACAAACGACAAACGAAAAAAACAATATGGCGGGTGGAGTGCATTCGACAGAATAAGCAATGGTGAGGAGAGTGGATGCCTGCTGACTCATTAACCAATGAGAAACATGGGTGCGGGAGGGGAAAGTTGATATAAAGTTATTGATTGGAGTGGGGTTAGTCGTCTGCTGGACACGGTGCTGTGGGGAACCTCCGGAAATGTAAGTTATATATTTTTAGATATATTTTCTAATAGTATTTTTTATTTTCTTTTGATAAATTCGTAGGGAAATGTTAGGAATTTTTGTCTATTTTTTGGGTTCAAGGTAAAAAGTCATCAAGTTTAGGTCAAAGATCAAAATCGCCTGGATCCAAGATGGCGGTAATCAGTAACGTAATATTCTCGCTGACTGTTATGAATTTATTCAATTTTTATAATTTTTTCTCGAGTTTTTGTTTTTAAGGTCATCTAGCGAGCAGTTATAGGGTCAAGGTCACCGGGTACATCGTGGTGGTTTGGTGACATCATTATATGGTGGCTGGTTGGTTCCAGTCCTACGTCCCCTCTAAACCAAAAAAAAATTCAAAACTTTAATTTTGTTATAAAAATTTAAAGGAAGTTTTTAATAAAAATTATTGTATTATTGAACTTATTTTTAACAGTTTTTATGTTTTTTTTTAGGAATTTTCAATACAATTGTCCAAATTTTTGGGTTTAAAGTTATCCAAGGTCATATATTTGGTCAAGGTCACCGACATCCAACATGACGGTTGGGTGACTTCACAACATTGCAGCCGGTCGGCTCCGGCTCCTATCTCAGATCCCATGTATCAATTTAGCATACCCTATTCCTATAAAACCAATATGGCTGCCACT
>NQII01015793.1:0-21603 GCA_002778355.1 Clitarchus hookeri
CCCTGTTTCCTTCGCTGAGGGCTTATATCAGCTAATTTTCGGGACTTTCCCTTTTTCCTTCGGCTGCGGTTCATCTCAGCGTATTTTTATTTATTGGGACTTCCCCGGGGGTTATTTCTCAGCGTGTGAATACAGCCCAATTCCTATCCTCTGTACCCACCACGCGTGAATATATATATATATATATATATATATATATATATACTGTGTCTATTACTTATATGGCTATCATTATTTTAAAAAATAGTGAGGAATAAAAATGGCTGTTAGGAAAAAAAAGTAACTAGGGCCTCAAAAGTGTTCTATTTACCGTGAACAACCTTCTATATTAATTATCTCTTTGTATGCTACATGTGTTTAAAGCGAGATTCCTGGATGGCAGCAGGGGAAATAATGCTTCATTCCAGACCCCGAGTAATTTTGAACTCGCTCAGAGTCATACATTAAAACACAGTTAAAATTTTTGGAACGGTCGGTGAGGAACAAATTAAAAGTATCGACAATGAGTAAATGTGGGTCACACGCTATAATCACTGACCTTCAACTGATGACATACAAAATTAAAAACATTGTTCCCTTTTTATTTTTACCACTTGAAGTGCTAGAGGGGCCAAAACAATAATTATGCGCTGCTTTCTATTTTTCTGGGCTTGTATGGCTTGTGCAGCTGTTTATATGCCTAGAATATTTTTTTTATATATATTCTGGTACTTATCGTTGGCTTTGTTAATTGGTCAATCGCCAATCACCTCTGAGATGTTCGGGACCTCAGATTCGAGGTTCTCATTTGGGGTGTGTGATGTTGCGACCACTGTCGTGGCATGGCAGTTTTCTCGGGGCGCTCCTTTTTCCTTCTCCGACTTCACTCTGCTGCGTCTCCATCCTCGTATATTCTCACCTCATCCATTCTTCGAGCTGAGTGGAGCGACAGGTGTCTCCCTCTAGTAGGGCAGCCGGATCCAATTAGCGCCAGTCTCCTCTCATCCATACAACCAGGTAGTTTAGGTTAGGCTGGGTTCTATTATACACACAAATTACTTTTTCCCCGTTTTATTAATGTATATATCCATTTGTAATTATTTTTTAAATTTTTTGCTAACAGAATGACCGATGACAATATGACAAAATATTACATTTCCTTGTCTCAAAATCTTCACTATTATTTTGACATTTCTAATTCATCAAGCTTCAACATGGTATTCCACATAATGGCATATAAATGCTAAGCGCTGCCTCCCAAGGCAGTATTAGTTGTACGCCGCTGAGTATTGTGGCCAAAAATGATCAATTTCCATATACTGGAAAAAAATTTTTTTTGTTCGATACATTCCCCTTTTATGAAAAAATACTAATACATAACTCATACTGTTACCAAACTGATTTGCTGTCCAATTGTATGTATTTTTCGGTATTGTACAATGGTCACTGTTTTTATGCATTGGACAAGGCACTTAAGCTCACTTTTGTATAAAAAGGAGTAAAGTGACCCTACCTCAGGTGGGAACTAGAAGGTGGATTTTCATTTTCATTTCTGGTATAACACTTAAAACAATTATTAGTCAGCATCACCTCAATTGTTATCATATTTATGAAAACAAACTAAGTAATATATGGCCAAGCACGTAGAGTAGTGGTTCTCAAAAAAAGGTCCGCGGACGACTGGTGGACTATGACTTTGTCCAGGGAGTCAGCAAAATAAATTTTATAAAATCATTTTATTAATTTATTTTAACTTTTCTGCAATTAATATCATTATTATCAGGTTTTTTTTTGTAATAATAAAGCCTAGATTTTATGGCGATAATCAGTTTTATGAGTAGTTAATTCATTATTCATACATGCAGCTACATGAATACTAATGGTGCAGAAGAAGATGTCGATGTTAGGTTGGCAGTCGACATTAGCGGTTCATGGCAAAGGAAAGTTTAAGAACCACCGACGCAGAGAATAAAGGCCCTTACACAATAAAGCATTTTAGCTTTTGTATTTACATTTCCTTTCCTCAGAGGAAACCACCAATACACAACACAATTGTAAAGTCAAAGTTCTGACAATTGAAAATCGGTTCTGAAATCTTTTTGAAATCGTGTTTCATGTTATGTAAATCATTATATATTATCCAGGAAATAATTTTAGGTACCTGTTTTTAAAATACGATTAAGACTTTACACAAGAATTTTATTCCAAAACAAAAAAAAACCTTTTTTACTTTATTCATAAGTATCAATTCATATATTTCCCTTTCACATTACATTCGTTTACAGTTTATTAGACTAGCTAGGTTTAACATTCCGAGATGAAAAATTGCCCCAAAATAAACAAATATCAATTCCACATAAGCTCTGTTAGATTCTCGGCAAAACTCTTGCTTGACTCTGATTTAAAATTTCAACTTTTCGAAATAGTAAAGTCAAGAGTCTTGACTTTATCTTTGATAGTTCTATTGTGACAAACTCCATAGAAAGGATCATACCAGAAAGCAAACGTAGAGTCACATAGTTAAGTCAAATGTTGACGTTATCAATTGGGTAAGGGCGTTAAGGGAGCTGGCCACGAAAAAATTTGTTCTTATATATTTGTACAACATGCTGTTCAACCTGTAGACATTATCAGTAACTAATGNTTATATTAAATCTGAGATGCAAACTTTTCTAAATAAAATTATAATCTTTTGACAATTCCAAAACAAACAGATATAGAAGAATTGAGAATAATAAAACAGTGTCATTCCATTTATTTAAATAAAAATAACAAATAATACATATTTTCTTACTTTAAAAATTTAAAAAAATTTATTTCATTATTACAAATACCTCCAAAATCTTGGGTTATAACAAAATCCAATAAATAATAATGTTCTTTTTTCAATTCTGCTAATATTTTTAGTAATTCTTCTAACAAAATACTCCATTTTACATATGCTATTTAGATTTTATAAGGAATAGTAACAGGATTTTTATATTTTTCATTTATAATGGTTTTTATCTTCCTTGATAATTTATTTAACACCATTTACAGCATTAACATTGGAATTTAATGAATATCAAATTGTTTGCTATTACTCCATGTTACGCTAAATTAAATTTAAAAAATTTGTTTCTTAAATCCTTATTGTATCCACCACATGCTTGTTTCTTAACTTGATATTTTTCATTCGTTAACATTTCCTTCACAATCTGTAAAATATATAATTTCAACAACCATAATATCACAAAAAAATCTTTAATTGGTTTAAATTGAAATTAAATTTTTCTTCCCTTTTTGTTTAAATTTTATTTCGAATACTTGTAATAAGATCGTTTTTATTTAAATTTTCTGAAAGTAACCATAGCCCAAATATTCTATTCGTTGGTTTAATTTCATTTCCAAATAATTCTGTTATATAATATTGTTTTAGAGTTGTCGAGTTTACTATTTCACTTTCCATTAATTTAATTTAAAATTTTAATAACAAATAAAAAAATATTTTTCGACATTCATAGTGTAAAAAGCCGCAGAGAAATTGGTTTATATTAAATTGAATAGTTATATTTTTTATAGATCTCAAAAAAGAAAATAAAATAAAATGCATTTGAAACTTAGGTAGTTGAAGTGAAGTAAAGTCCTTTTCGTACCTATATGAATGAAAATGGTTATTATGTTTGTTATTAAGGATTTGTAAAATTCTAAAAATATTAATTAATGCATGATATTAAATTTTCTTTTTTAATATATTTTATTGTTTTTATTTATTATATATTAGATTTTTATGTTTATAGTTTAAATTTTTTTCTAATATTTTGTGAAATTGTTGTAAATCTTAGTTTCTTCATATTTTGTTAAAATTTGAGGATTTCATTTTTTGATATATTGTTATATTTTTTTTAGATTTATGAAAGTGGCCCAGCTCTCTTATAAACATTCTCTTTAAGTAAAAATAAAATAAACCAAATTATTTGCAGAAAATTAAACCTGGATAAGTGATTGGCCAAGTCTCAATTAAAGTATGGTTAGCATTTTTTCCCCCAAAAATTTAGAAAAATGTAACAAATCAAAAATATGCCAAAATTTCTTTTTTTTTTCAGAAATTTTTTAAATAGCAACAAAAATAATTTTACAATTTTGAAGACCTCTGGAAGTAGCTCTTGGTATAACCTTTCAGTATGAATTATCTCATTTCTGTACATAAGTTAGATTAATCTACATTTCTAAAACAGCGAAATTGTGATTTTTACATTTTTTTCGTGCAAAAACTGAGGTCAATTTTTTTTTACTGGGAAACTATAAACACTGATACTGTCAAAAACAATGAACATAATGTGGTACCAAGATAAAATAATAAAATTTACGTGGCCAACGCCCTTAAACGATAGCCGAGCAGTTGGGGACGATGAGGAGAGAGAGAGAGAGAGCGTCTTACCTGACGAAGGGGTCGCAGGCGTTGACGGTGGCGATGGTGCGGCTGGGCAGGTTCTTGGCCTTGAGCAGCGACACGAGCAGCTTCTCGGTGGCCGGCTCGTAGCGCAGCGAGAACCACAGACGCCCCAGGTGGCCGTCGGGGAACTGCAGGTCCTCCTCCAGGTCGAGCGTGCCTTGGTACAGCGCCGGGTCGATCACCCCCAGCCCGTAGCAGCCTGCAACACCGCCCTGACATTTACCAAGTTGTTTCAAGCCCCCAGTATTATGAGGAAAGTTTTACATGGCGTGTCGCTTATACAAAGTGTTTCTAAAACATGGGAACGCATTTCGGCAGTGCATTCCTGACGAAATTATATGACGAAAATATAGGCAACACTTTTCTCGTCTTACTGGAAAATCCTCATATTAATTTGCCTTATTCTATGTTGTGGTTTGCCTACGTGATATGCAACACACGTTTATTTTTTTAATGTTCAGCCTTAATTATCTCACAAACAGTTTACCTGAAAGTGTTCCGACAGGACGACCCTTCTGTGTTAATTTAGACGTGCTGATTCACATGTTGTCTTTAAAGATTGCTGAGAACGTAGTGTTACCAGGTTCAATGCAAACATAGGGTACCGACAGTCTTTTCCAAAAGGAAGGGTGATGATATTACCGACCGCGTTTTTAGTGGTGTAAAGATGCGTGTACACGGGCAAGTAATCTTGGCCAACATGTTGTCCAAGTGACTTACTGCGGAATGTCCACGTGGACAGATTGGTAGCGCAACTTGTCATGCTGGTGAGCGACGGCAAGAACGTTTTTATTAGAAACATATATTGTACATCCGTATTTTCTCTCTGAATTAAACGGGCAAATATTTTCCTATAAACGAACGCTCCTCCCTCCTCCATTCTGAGTGATGAGCTGACTGATTCTCGCCCGACAAATACCTAGAACCTAGGTATCTTCCACTAGAAAACTGGTGGGTTGAACTGCGTTTCCAACTACTAACTCGAGTTAATCAAACATTTTTTCACACTCCGGTTACTCTTCGTCAATTATCTGCATTTATTAACATTGGTATTAGGCGATTTTTTTAAAGCACGAAAATATAGTTGTGGATGGACCACGGGTGGCCCACCCACCCACACCAGTACATTGTTTCAGGGGAAACCGTGTGTTTTAAGTTGTGAGAGAGCTTAGCAGCTGAAATGGGCGAGGACGTTTAGGTTGTCTAAGAAGTTCAAGTGTCCCGATAAAATCTGCGGGTCATCGTCAAGCCCATCTCGGGTGATACTTTAGGCAGTTGCATCAATCACGTTTCCCACATGCGCGAAAATACAAGTACGACCCTTGCCGGGCAACAAACCTAGTTCGCCTTGATGGGAGGCGTGCGCTCTGGTAGCTGTGAAACTGCTGTCGAGAGGATGGTGTGAAGTATTGACCGTGTCCGGTCCTGTGTCGGTGTCAAATAATCATTATAGAAAGGGTGCCTGATCTCCACCGCAACGTTTCGTGGTTTTCTGGGATGGTGATTATCGCAGTGTTTTCAGAGCAGTTTGTAAATAATCGTCGGTGAACTTAAGGAAAGGGGTTACATTGAATGAAACCATTGTGTACTATCCATCATCTGCAAACATCAGAGAAATGTAAAGATTGAATGCAAGGAAAAAGTAGGATAATACATTAATGTGTTCTGAGTTGTGCACTTTTAATTTGCTAAACCTTACCCTACTGTTTTTCTGATAAACTCAGTTTTCAGTGATGTATAAAGTCGAACGCAAGGGTCTGTTTAGTAGAAAAATTGAACGAGAAAGTGCGTTACCGGGAATATGATTCAATCTAAATTATTATATATTTCTCGGGCTGTTCAAGTCAGCTGAGTTTTGTTTGACAAACAAACGAACAAAGGAAGGAATATTTTTGAAGAATGAAAGGGAAAAAATCTGTGAGTCACCCTGCCGGTAATCGAACTTGTCTCGTCGTGTTGGGGGGAAGAGGACAAGTGAAGAATGGGCTGGTGTTGAGGTGAACCTCCTGTGCGAAAATGTGTATACAAAATAAAGGATGCTGTACGCGTACTCGTGATGGGAAACGAGAGCTCTAGCCACTGCAGTCCCGCTATTATGTGACACCGTGGAAGAGGTCATCGTTGCAATATGGGCCTGGGGTGCCGTTTTCGATGGGGAGCCAGAAATGATGTTTCCAAATCGGCATAATTTCGCATATTTCATTAGGTCTTCTTACCTGAGTAATCTCTCCTACAGCCTGACACTTTTTTTAATTTTGCATGAGTAATGAACCTTATGTGCATAAACATGAGTATTTTTAATATTTTTTTGTGAATCTATTGCTTATTTACATGCATTATACGATATTTTGTATCTTCATAGCACTACGAGGGGTTGATAGAGCGCAAGTATGCTAGCAAGCATCA
The DNA here is from genome assembly GCA_002778355.1 of Clitarchus hookeri. Classification (NCBI taxonomy): domain Eukaryota; kingdom Metazoa; phylum Arthropoda; class Insecta; order Phasmatodea; family Phasmatidae; genus Clitarchus; species Clitarchus hookeri. Next base: position 6,821 of record NQII01015793.1, read on the forward strand.
GCATCAGAACTCATTCTGGGCATGATGGAGTTGCACAAAGGTTGTCGCAAAATGAACACCGATAATGGGAGATTTATCTCTCGCCTCTTACCTTTCAAAAATTTATAGTTCGTATGTCTATGTGAAACACTGGCATGCTTGGGCTGAAACATTGCCAACATACTTGTGTAACTTTGCACGTTCATAAAGAACTGAGGATTATTTTGGCATCAGTATTTAGCTACAATATTATGACGGGTACTCTGTTATTTAAAAAATAAATATATTAGGGGACTGGAGTTTTTATTTATTTATTAGTTTTCTATGGTCAAGTGTTTGGTGTGTGAACATAGACATTTTCTCTGAAGGTTCAAGATTAATACAACATAAAATACTAAGGTTTTATTCACCTCGGAATATCGCTTCGATTCGGAAGTATAAATATGTAGCACTGTTCGGGGCATGAAGTGTATTATCTAAAGTTCGTTACTAGATAATTATTTCCCCCTCTTTCTGTAATGGGTGGCCTGTTTTCTCTTACTTTAATTTGGTTTCATGCGCTCGTGTATGTGCATATATATATATAATATATATATATAGGTGCATAAATGTCTTAGGTTTTCCCGTCACAACAAGGGTTAAATATTTTATTCATGAAAGGATGCTNAAAATAAACCAAATTATTTGCAGAAAATTAAACCTGGATAAGTGATTGGCCAAGTCTCAATTAAAGTATGGTTAGCATTTTTTCCCCCAAAAATTTAGAAAAATGTAACAAATCAAAAATATGCCAAAATTTCTTTTTTTTTTCAGAAATTTTTTAAATAGCAACAAAAATAATTTTACAATTTTGAAGACCTCTGGAAGTAGCTCTTGGTATAACCTTTCAGTATGAATTATCTCATTTCTGTACATAAGTTAGATTAATCTACATTTCTAAAACAGCGAAATTGTGATTTTTACATTTTTTTCGTGCAAAAACTGAGGTCAANACATTTCTAAAACAGCGAAATTGTGATTTTTACATTTTTTTCGTGCAAAAACTGAGGTCAATTTTTTTTTACTGGGAAACTATAAACACTGATACTGTCAAAAACAATGAACATAATGTGGTACCAAGATAAAATAATAAAATTTACGTGGCCAACGCCCTTAAACGATAGCCGAGCAGTTGGGGACGATGAGGAGAGAGAGAGAGAGAGCGTCTTACCTGACGAAGGGGTCGCAGGCGTTGACGGTGGCGATGGTGCGGCTGGGCAGGTTCTTGGCCTTGAGCAGCGACACGAGCAGCTTCTCGGTGGCCGGCTCGTAGCGCAGCGAGAACCACAGACGCCCCAGGTGGCCGTCGGGGAACTGCAGGTCCTCCTCCAGGTCGAGCGTGCCTTGGTACAGCGCCGGGTCGATCACCCCCAGCCCGTAGCAGCCTGCAACACCGCCCTGACATTTACCAAGTTGTTTCAAGCCCCCAGTATTATGAGGAAAGTTTTACATGGCGTGTCGCTTATACAAAGTGTTTCTAAAACATGGGAACGCATTTCGGCAGTGCATTCCTGACGAAATTATATGACGAAAATATAGGCAACACTTTTCTCGTCTTACTGGAAAATCCTCATATTAATTTGCCTTATTCTATGTTGTGGTTTGCCTACGTGATATGCAACACACGTTTATTTTTTTAATGTTCAGCCTTAATTATCTCACAAACAGTTTACCTGAAAGTGTTCCGACAGGACGACCCTTCTGTGTTAATTTAGACGTGCTGATTCACATGTTGTCTTTAAAGATTGCTGAGAACGTAGTGTTACCAGGTTCAATGCAAACATAGGGTACCGACAGTCTTTTCCAAAAGGAAGGGTGATGATATTACCGACCGCGTTTTTAGTGGTGTAAAGATGCGTGTACACGGGCAAGTAATCTTGGCCAACATGTTGTCCAAGTGACTTACTGCGGAATGTCCACGTGGACAGATTGGTAGCGCAACTTGTCATGCTGGTGAGCGACGGCAAGAACGTTTTTATTAGAAACATATATTGTACATCCGTATTTTCTCTCTGAATTAAACGGGCAAATATTTTCCTATAAACGAACGCTCCTCCCTCCTCCATTCTGAGTGATGAGCTGACTGATTCTCGCCCGACAAATACCTAGAACCTAGGTATCTTCCACTAGAAAACTGGTGGGTTGAACTGCGTTTCCAACTACTAACTCGAGTTAATCAAACATTTTTTCACACTCCGGTTACTCTTCGTCAATTATCTGCATTTATTAACATTGGTATTAGGCGATTTTTTTAAAGCACGAAAATATAGTTGTGGATGGACCACGGGTGGCCCACCCACCCACACCAGTACATTGTTTCAGGGGAAACCGTGTGTTTTAAGTTGTGAGAGAGCTTAGCAGCTGAAATGGGCGAGGACGTTTAGGTTGTCTAAGAAGTTCAAGTGTCCCGATAAAATCTGCGGGTCATCGTCAAGCCCATCTCGGGTGATACTTTAGGCAGTTGCATCAATCACGTTTCCCACATGCGCGAAAATACAAGTACGACCCTTGCCGGGCAACAAACCTAGTTCGCCTTGATGGGAGGCGTGCGCTCTGGTAGCTGTGAAACTGCTGTCGAGAGGATGGTGTGAAGTATTGACCGTGTCCGGTCCTGTGTCGGTGTCAAATAATCATTATAGAAAGGGTGCCTGATCTCCACCGCAACGTTTCGTGGTTTTCTGGGATGGTGATTATCGCAGTGTTTTCAGAGCAGTTTGTAAATAATCGTCGGTGAACTTAAGGAAAGGGGTTACATTGAATGAAACCATTGTGTACTATCCATCATCTGCAAACATCAGAGAAATGTAAAGATTGAATGCAAGGAAAAAGTAGGATAATACATTAATGTGTTCTGAGTTGTGCACTTTTAATTTGCTAAACCTTACCCTACTGTTTTTCTGATAAACTCAGTTTTCAGTGATGTATAAAGTCGAACGCAAGGGTCTGTTTAGTAGAAAAATTGAACGAGAAAGTGCGTTACCGGGAATATGATTCAATCTAAATTATTATATATTTCTCGGGCTGTTCAAGTCAGCTGAGTTTTGTTTGACAAACAAACGAACAAAGGAAGGAATATTTTTGAAGAATGAAAGGGAAAAAATCTGTGAGTCACCCTGCCGGTAATCGAACTTGTCTCGTCGTGTTGGGGGGAAGAGGACAAGTGAAGAATGGGCTGGTGTTGAGGTGAACCTCCTGTGCGAAAATGTGTATACAAAATAAAGGATGCTGTACGCGTACTCGTGATGGGAAACGAGAGCTCTAGCCACTGCAGTCCCGCTATTATGTGACACCGTGGAAGAGGTCATCGTTGCAATATGGGCCTGGGGTGCCGTTTTCGATGGGGAGCCAGAAATGATGTTTCCAAATCGGCATAATTTCGCATATTTCATTAGGTCTTCTTACCTGAGTAATCTCTCCTACAGCCTGACACTTTTTTAAATTTTGCATGAGTAATGAACCTTATGTGCATAAACATGAGTATTTTTAATATTTTTTTGTGAATCTATTGCTTATTTACATGCATTATACGATATTTTGTATCTTCATAGCACTACGAGGGGTTGATAGAGCGCAAGTATGCTAGCAAGCATCAGCATCAGAACTCATTCTGGGCATGATGGAGTTGCACAAAGGTTGTCGCAAAATGAACACCGATAATGGGAGATTTATCTCTCGCCTCTTACCTTTCAAAAATTTATAGTTCGTATGTCTATGTGAAACACTGGCATGCTTGGGCTGAAACATTGCCAACATACTTGTGTAACTTTGCACGTTCATAAAGAACTGAGGATTATTTTGGCATCAGTATTTAGCTACAATATTATGACGGGTACTCTGTTATTTAAAAAATAAATATATTAGGGGACTGGAGTTTTTATTTATTTATTAGTTTTCTATGGTCAAGTGTTTGGTGTGTGAACATAGACATTTTCTCTGAAGGTTCAAGATTAATACAACATAAAATACTAAGGTTTTATTCACCTCGGAATATCGCTTCGATTCGGAAGTATAAATATGTAGCACTGTTCGGGGCATGAAGTGTATTATCTAAAGTTCGTTACTAGATAATTATTTCCCCCTCTTTCTGTAATGGGTGGCCTGTTTTCTCTTACTTTAATTTGGTTTCATGCGCTCGTGTATGTGCATATATATATATAATATATATAGGTGCATAAATGTCTTAGGTTTTCCCGTCACAACAAGGGTTAAATATTTTATTCATGAAAGGATGCTTACACTCGTATTTGCAGATGCGAGTGGGTCGAATATTCTGTTAGATTTTTCCTTCCAAATGGTTGAACATTAATTGACCACTTTGTACGTGGGCGTGGAAATATTTCTAAGTATATGCATCAGGGGATGAATGAAGTCGTTCGTTGTATTGTGAAGAGAATAATAATAACCCGATTCGGTATACCTGTATATTCCTACAGCTATTAGACTGACCAAAACGTATCGTGTGCGAAATTGTACATTTAAATACCTCTAAAACGCAAAATGGTATCTCAGTTTTGGTTTGCCTGAAATATGCAAGGAATTGCTGATATCAAATAAATATTTGTGCTCAATGTAGCGATTTTTTTAAAGTTAATACGTACACATTTGTCTGCAATTTTTTAATGTTTTTCGTCCTCGAAACGTGGCTCGCTTGTGAATCTGAAAGCCCAATGCTGCGGATTCGATGTGAAAGAAAATGGAGCAACCCACTTCCTCTTATAATGAACACACATAAATATCATTTACTCGTGGAGATTCTCGTAAAATAGTAGCGTGAGTATGCATTATCCAGGTGGGATGCAAGCTAAAATAATAATAAAAGTAAATTATATACTATTTTGAGATGAAGCGAGTAACTAGGGCAAGCGGGAACAAGTAAAAACTCGATCAAGAAAGCATCCCGGAATTCACTTGGAGTGATTTTTACAATATAAATTCGGGACAAACAAGTCGAGTAATGAATCCGGGTCCCCTAGAACGTGGGTATTCCATGGTGTTGACTTGTGAGTGCAGATGTCTGTGTTTATTATCCTATGAATTAAAGTTGGCTTGTGTGAGATATGAAACAAGCTGCTGGAGCGACAAGCCTCCCCCTGGCGGTTCAGTGCGCTAGGGCAAAGTCCAACTCAACACCTGGTGCAGCGCGGCTGGCCGCGTGCGTGAGCTCAGATTACAATTGCACGTGTCTCTAGTTTACTTCTATAATGGGACTTCTATAATGGGACTTTTTAATGCGTCTATCAGTCTCGCCTGCAATTGGGATATTTAGGGCTCTGTGTGTGTGTAGGGTTGTGTGTAGAATGTAGTGGAGAATTGTAGTTTTTTCCCCTTATATTTTAGTTTCACAGCATCACAAAGTATCTTTGGTTAATAAAAAATTTCAAATTTGATTTTTTATACAAAAAATTCGAGGCAGAATTTGTTTACAAAAAAAATGGACATAGGAATAATTTTCTACATTCGAAAGGGATTAACATAACTCAAAAATTTAATGGTCTCCATAATGCACTGGCTGCAATATGCTGAAATTTTTTTCGCACTTGTAAAGTATTTCCTTATATGTCTCAACGAGGTTGAAGCGTGGTGAATGAGACCTGTATGAGAGTGTCTTTGCTGGAATTCGTATTGTGGTATAAATCTGCATGGTGGACTAGCATATCGAGAATAAAACAATTTTTTAGTTTGCGTGATTTATAAAGAATGAATACTATTGACACCTACTGGATTAGAGGCCGCACATATAGACATACAAATGTTCGCATGTCACTTTTCATTCGACTAAAGTCACGTAGCAATACGGTGTCTCTGAGGAGGAGGGTGTTTTTTTTTTTTTTACCGCAGATCGGGTATATCTCTTAATGGAGCGAGCGCACACGAATGTATGAAAATTAAAAAAAATTGTTTACTGAAGGTATCTGTTTTTTATGATTTCGTACTTGTGACCTTTGCGCTAGAGTCTCCTCACGTTATAAATTTTTTTCCCTGCAAAACGTTTTATATCTTTATTATTTATGCGTAAAAAAGTTTTATAAGGTGACGGTAGGTGCTAGAAAAATCGCCGTACGTGGAGTAACCATATGGGTATTTTTTTCCCTGTGCCAACATTTCCTAATGTACTGATTTTAAACTTGGGAGGAAATATTTTTAATGATAAGCGTCTACGCCTGGGTTAGGGAGTATGCATGGGATCATTCTCTATGCTTATCGCATACCATGAGGGGTAGCGACGTGGTTTTAACTCTGTTTTAGGGTTTTTTCGAGCCATGATTGCTTTATAGAAAGCAGCATAATGCATCCGTACATGGCTCACGATTTTTTCCAAATCGTAAATTTTTTTTTTTTAATAATTTGTTTCGTTTGCTTAAAATATATATACGTTATGTTGGAGTCCCATTGAATATTTTTTTCATTAAATTATAACAAACTGATATACAAAATATTTTATTTTCTTTAAATTATAAGAAAACTCATAAACTTAATTTTTTTTTCTTTACCAACATTGTTTTTTCAAACTTACGTGGGCAGGGCATAACTCGAGATAAAATAAAAATCAGTATATTGTTTTAAACACATTTATTCATGCACAGATTTTACAATATTATTATTATTATTATTCTGCATTATACAAGGAATACTTTTTTTACATTTGTTTATTCTCTGAGCCTTTGGGGGCATTATATATGCAATATTTCTTTTTAATTATAATGGGCACCTCATAGTTTTTTTTTTTAATGTACCACGGGTTATCATAACTCCACAATCTTAGGGCTTCGGCGTTGCACGGGGCACAGCAATATCTTTAATTTTTGCACTCGTGACGTCTTGTGGCGTACGTCTCGACGAGCTGTCGAAACTGCGGGCAGCGTCAATGCTTGTGAAGGTCTACAAAGTTCGTTCCGATGAGGCATGCATCGTGAATCGCCGAATCTTAGCGTCTTCCAAATACATACACAGAGTAATAGGGAATTATGGCAGAGTCCAGCATTGCCAGAATTTCCTCGTACGGAATATTCCCCTCGTCACACCTAAGTCCGTGCGTTTCGTGCGTCTGTAGGCGGTACGTTTGTTGCGTGGTGCTGCCATGGACACGGTGGTAAAAAAGTGAAAACTTTGGTTTTCTCGTCTTCGTCACTGTACAAGATGGCAATCTGCTTGATGATGTACGAGTGCAATGAGCGAAAACATTGGATGTTGCAAAACATTTTCTTTCACTAGATAACTTTTTGTTATATAAAACAATTTTAGGTTCCCATGCACACACCGAGTATCAAAGGTTTTTTTACAAAGTAATTAAAAACTAAACTGAGGTCCATACACATCGGGCACCTGTGTTCTGGATTGGTTTCCACGCCGGGTAGTGCTTGCCATTAAATTTCTTTAAGAAGAGCATCTTCCACAGGTACAGCTTGCGAGCAGAAAACTTGCACGTGGACGTCGTATTCTACGGGGAGCGTGTCTTCAACGGAGAGGACGTCTTCAAGGGGGAGGGCGTTTTCAACGGGTACGTCATCTTCCACGGGCGCAGACGTCACGAGGGCTCCTCGGTGGGCCTTGCACCAACCCCTGCGATGTGGCGTGTCGTTAACCGAGTTTGTGCAGCCCTCGAAATACTCCTTGCGCGGGAGGCAGTCCCGTATGTCTTCGTCCTGCTGCAGGTAGACAGGCAAATACTTGAATACGGTCGAAATTTCGTAAGGTGCGTAGACCAGTAGAAATTCTTTCGGCGGTTACGGTAACTCGTCCGGTTTGTTCAAGGCACTAAGCCAGCGCACCCTTCCAAGTTCCATAATGACTGATAGGTTTTTATGGCCGCTCGGACAACAAGCGTACATTTCTAAGAACGAGAAAAATGACTGATTTCCCGAGGGGGCTCAGGGTGCGTCTTATAAATAATTTTTAAGGGGGAAAAATAGTCCACCTTCGCGATTAAAGTAGAGCCACATATTGGTCGGAACGAATGTTTCCGAAAACACAAGAGTAATTAGCAAATAATGAATATTGGTGGAGGAATTAAATATATTAAAAGGGGTGAGCACTTATAGCCAATGAGAATCAGGGGTGAGGCAGTTGGTAAATTAAATTATAGTGGAAGGGGAGAGTGTCAGTCGTCTGCTGGGCGTGGTGCTGGAGACAGCACCAGCAATGTAAAACAAATGACAAACGAATAAACCAAGATAGCGTTCGAACGAAGGTGAGAGACAAACTCCTGTAATATGTAAACAAATGACAAACGAAAAAAAATGAGGTGGACTAAGGCTGTGACGCCTACCAATGTGGCGGACTGTACCGACCAAGATGGCGGAGGGTTACAACTACAAATATGACAGGAATGCACCAACCAAAATGGCGGACGGCTGCACCTACTACGATGGTGGACGGTGGCTGTGACGGCTACCAAGATGGTGGTCTGTACCTACCATGATTGTGGATTGCACCGACCAAAATGGCGGACGGTGGCTGTGACGCCTACTTATATGGTGGATTGCACATACCAAGAGGGTGGAATGAGTATTTCTGGAGGAGGGCGTGGGGAACCTCCAGAAATGTAAATAAAAATTTTTTTTAAACTATATTGTTAATAATTTTTTTAATGTTTAGCAAAATTTTTTTAAATATAATTTTTATAAATTTTTTGGGGACGTTTTTTGATTTTTTCAAATTTTTGGAGTCAAATGTTGTACGTCAAAGGTCAAGGTCACATGGATCCAAGCTGGCCACTGGCCGATCGGAATGACAGAACGCGAACAGCTCCGACGCTCCTGTACCAGGTCCTGATGTGCCAAAGTCCCCATAATTCCTCTACTAACCCATCCTCTCTGCACATAAACCTGTGCTTGATAAAAAAAAAAGAAATCGTAAATAAAATGTAATTTTTATTCATAACTGGTATGTACATGTTTTCTTTATTTCAAATAAACTGTCTCAGGACTGGTTTTTAGTGTTAAAAGTGACAAGAAACTGGTAGCAAAACATACTTTAGTTTTTGTGCTGCGTCAGGGAATTTCCAGGAACTAGACTATAAATTAACTGCCCTGCTTTCAGCGTTCTAGTAAAGTGTATTCAGGTATCGACCAGAGAGCCTTATTGTTCTGCCTCCAATGCTACCGACATTGATTAATCGATTAAAATAGCTATTTTTAAAAATGCAGCCAGGGCGCGTTAAGATATTGTGAGGTAGGGACGAGAAAATATAATTCAAGCAAATATACATAGGTAGAATAGAAGAACAATTACAAAATATTATTTACCTCACTATAAGTCCGCAATGGGCACATAGTGGTTAGTGGTAGGGTGACATGTCTTAACATAAAGCATGTCAGTACAATTAAAACCCATATTATTAGCTGGGCAACATAAAATTGTTAAAAAATATTTCCGTTCATAAGTGTTTGAAAACCAATTAGGCCACTATAACTTTTGAGACACCAAAAAATACAGTGTTTTTGCAGGCGTATCAATTGTTAGGATAACCACATATTAATTATTCAAAGACACGCACGAGTTTTCACACGAATGACCACTGAAAAAATATTTCAACTCAGTTGCGTCTTGCTAGTTTCACATGAATATCTTGTAAAAAATTGGTTTAAAAGTATTAAAACTACTTTTATATACTAACTCACTACGACGTGTTCAGGGATAAAATTAATATGGCAACTATGGGAAGGACGAGATAAGAGTGGGCAAATAAAGCCGAAGCAAATTTATATAGGATGCCGCCCTAAAAATTAATTTAAAAAATTCTTCATTGACTAACTAACAAATATGAACAATACCACATTTCGAACAAGTATACTGAAAATGAAAAAAAAAAAGAAAATATATTTTTCGGCTTGGAAAATTTTTTTAACACACGACGATATAAAAGAACACAACCAGGTTTCAAAAATGAAACTTGTCTTGCGGTAGTAGATGTCTGGTTTAACTGCCCATAAAACTAATTTTATGACCCATGACTAGCTACTGCGTTAATCATAAGAGACAAGATTCTGGATGTCAAAAGAGAAATATACCATCCGCTTAAGGAAAGGTTTAAGTTTTTACGAAAACAACTTGTTTAATCATACAAAAAAAAAAAACAAATGACTAGTTTATCAAGAAAACACATTTTATCTGAAGTATTGATAGAGGTGCGTGCGATTGGCGTCACTTTGGATGAATTTATTGCCATCGTACTCTGCTACTTTTTTTTAATACACCAGATATTATCCTAACTGCACGCTTTGGAGCCTCTTTCCTTACTTGTTCCCAACTCCTTGAACCAAAACTACTATTCTTAGTGCAGACAAATGAATACATTTTCATCTGAAAAATTTACATGACTATGTCCTACAAGAATCAACCAATAACTCTTTAACAAGTTCATAGGTAAATTAGATTTTAATTCAATAGAAGAATTAAGAACATATATCAAGTTAACAGTATGATTAAATATACTGATAATCAAATTAAGAAATTAAAAGAGTTATTTGTAATGTCATACAGCATTACGACTAACATACAAAAAACAATTTTTTTTTAAAATTCATTAATTAATAAATTAATATTAAAATTACTAAGTTAATAAATTTAACAGTGCTTGTAGTAAAAGTTCTAATAATAATAACGATTGTCCGTCCACGTAAATTAGTTCAAATACGAGTACGTAGAATAACAATGAAAGGAAAAGTGGGCAATAGTGTACCATTTATATAGTGTGCTTTGGGACACGTAATGTGAACAAACAATATTAAACAAATAAGATGAAATATAATAGAAAATACTCATATACTGTAATCCGTTATGTAGATTTAATCAAACACACTATTAGATAGGCTTACTGTTTAATCAAACCTCTCAAAGATTGCCCAATGAAACCGTTAGTCAGTATAAGTGAGGCAAATTTTGAAGAGAGGTTCTCGTGAGAATAGTTTTGTGGTAAATTATGTAAATGTGTATTGGCAATGATGCTGTTCCCTACTGCTTCATTACACTCCTTCCTCAACTTAACAATCTCAGGTAGTAATCAGTCTGAGCACGAAAGNTGCTGTTCCCTACTGCTTCATTACACTCCTTCCTCAACTTAACAATCTCAGGTAGTAATCAGTCTGAGCACGAAAGACAAGTCGATCACACTGTAAAAAAGCAAAGTTTAATACAGAAGTATTTTTATAATTTATGATTATTTTGTGCATTTTAGGAATGAACTGTGGGCAGTTTTATAATATTTCTTATATCGATCTAGAGGGAACTAAACTACTCAAAATAAAAAAAGTTGTCATCACTTTGTACGGCTATATTTTTACTATTCGACACCACTCTTCAGAAACTAAAGATACAAATATCTCAATGTTTCCGAAAACTGAAAACAATTCAGCATTTGTAAAGGAACACTTTTTGTACCCCTTCATCGAGAAATTAACGTAATGATGTGTAAAACAGAAATGGTTCTTGAACAAACTGAAAACAGAATGCGGTAAACGTGCACTCCTGTGGACTGTCAATAAGCTGTGTTGCCACATCTTTGCCTGCATAACTGCAGCACAGCGTCTTGGCATACTCCTAACCTGTCTTCGGATACGCGTTTGTGGAATTCGTTGTCACTCCTATCGAAGGGCTTCCTTTGGCTGGGCAAGTGTTTGGGCGAGGCTCTGGACATCCTGTAACGTGCCTTTTCAGATGATCCCAAAGGTGTTCTATCGTGTTCAGATCGGGAACTACATGGGGGACAGTCCATGGTGGGGATGTTATGGCGTTGAAGAAACGCTTGCATATGTGCAGCAGCGTTTTCATGCACAAGAATACATTCTTCGCCCCGGTCAGCTGCCAAAGGCCGTACATGCGGATCAAGAATTCCATTTATGTACCTCTCACCTGTTGGACCCCTGGTGTTCTTCCTGCGGATGGTAACCAACTCTGTTCTGGTGACCAGAGTAATTCCTCCCCACATAATGACTGATCCCTAACTAAACGGAACACTTTGGTCAACTGCAGCTCCAGTATTGCGCTCACACTGGTCTTCTCCACACACCGACACATATATCGGTACCAAATAAAGGCACTTTGGTTTCATAACTGAACATCACTTTCCGCCAATATCGTAATTGCCAATGCCTATGTTGCTCAGCAAGGCGCAGACGTGCCTGGTTAAATGAGGCGCCTTTCTCGGTCGTCTGCGTCTTAATTGATCTTCGTGAAGCCGGTTACGAATAGTTTGGTCACTTTGCTCGGTGGAAGTCTTGCCGCAGTTCACGTGCTGTTCTTCGTCGATTACGTGCTGTAAGAATGCGAAGGTAGCGCTCCTCAGCAGCTGTAGTTTTACGTAATCTACCAGAACCAGACTTTACCGCAACAGCATGCCTTTCATTGTAACGTTTCCATGATTTGTAAACGGCGTTTTGGCGTACGCCCAGCGTTCCTGCAACATATCGTTGCGAGTGATGTTCTTGCAGTAAAGTGACTCCACAACTGGCCTCCTCCAGTGTCAATTGTCTGCTTGGAATGTTCAACGCTCAGTCAAGCCCTGCCATACCCCTGCCACTCGACTTAGATACACGTCTGATATTCTTTACTTTGTGTTGTACACTGTTGGTTGAAGTGCTCTCTACCGGCCAGGGCAGGGGTTTTAAAATTCAGAAAATATTATTCCTGAGCGAAATACATTGGTAGAAGTCACTATGATATGGGCTTGGTTTACAGTTTTTCGTTGATATTTCTAAATTACATCGCAGTTATTCTATTTACTCTTGAAGACCAACAAACAAGGTGAAATAATATTCGTATTATGTAAATTATTTTTTATAGAAATGGCTGATAATACTCTTGCAGTAAAAGTTTTATTTTCTCAATCACGTCGTTACAGCGTCCATGAATCTAAGTAAAAATTACTAATAACTTTACCTAATTTGATGGCATTATCAATGTTACTAAATACGCAGAAATATTTGTAGGCATAAAAGTGGTAACGAAATATTTGTTGACACTTACATCTTGTGAAAAACTGAACAATATTTTTACAGTGTAATATACCCTACCACAGTGATCGATAGCTCTGTACCATCGAAGCCGACGGTTTTAAAACCTTGCAGGTTTCTTTTTAAGTTAAATGTACTATAATAAAAATATTTGATTTCTGTCACTCAGACATAATATGTCTAATAATAAAAAAAACAATAAATTTTGTACTAATCTAATAATATTATTTTTATTTAGGGCCTATTCTATTTGCGAGTTTTGGTTATAAGTAGAAACTCCATTCACCCTCAGTTATATGTGTATAAGAAGTTTATTTTATATAATGTTGACTAACTTACAGAGAGTATATGTGTGAAAAACCGACTTTAAGTCCCGTGTGAAACATAGTGGTTTCTGTATTATTCTCATAATAAAAGAACAGGAATTTTTTATTTTTTTGCTTTTATCACTGTAAATACTAAAGGGGTACAAAAAATTCAGAATTTTTTTCTTTTATGTGTGAAAGTTCATACATTTGTAAAACATTCTAGGAAGTCAGTGCTGTGGCAATTTTACTGTGGTTGAGGTTTAAAAATTTATTCCTTCAATTCTGCGGGAAGGTAATTAAAATATAATTTACTAGCTGTGCCCGCGGCTCCGCTCGCATAGACTACAGAATTATTGTTTAAGTTTTTTTTAAAATAAAGTTGAATTTTACTTAGTGTTAATCTTCTATACTCTATACGAATTATAAAACTCTGCCTCATCGCTGGAAACAAACCGTGGACAACCTTGGAGACTACTTTGAAGAACGTTAAAAAAGCTCGTACACGTACGATAAGTACCCGTTCTCAAGAGTGTATACAGTTTGTACGAGAATATACCAATTAAACAGTGATTTCAAGCAGCTATGTTTGTCTTTGTTCCTTGACGGACATTCCTGCATTCATACCCCATGTGGTGTCACCCTTAAAACGTACATGTCGTGCACTTCTAACTGTACATAGTACATTTTCTGTGTTGGATCATTTTAGGGAGATAAACAGTAGTTGCCATCACTTCTGAATCAGCCCTCGTTGTACAATGCACTCTACCTATGTGCATCATTTAAAATTCGATATTTTTTTAGATGTTACTTGATAACAGAAAACTTGTTGGTTTTTAAAAGCTGCTATTGTGTACTGTATAGTTCATTGATATATTTTGTGCCTGAAATAAACTGACTCTTTACAGACTTATTCATTCGGTTAAAGTGAATGTCGTTATTATGCCTCGTAGCATAATAAATAATGTCCTAAATTATAAGGTAAGTTAAAAATAGTGATGCTTCTGTTATNCGTTATTATGCCTCGTAGCATAATAAATAATGTCCTAAATTATAAGGTAAGTTAAAAATAGTGATGCTTCTGTTATATCAAACGAGGAGCCGCTTGTATTCACTGGCCGAGGCATGTAAATAAACAATTAACGAAGCTGTACAAGAAAGTAAAATTTCTTTATCTGAAATACACCATGATGCCACAAGCACCTTTAGCGNACAATTAACGAAGCTGTACAAGAAAGTAAAATTTCTTTATCTGAAATACACCATGATGCCACAAGCACCTTTAGCGTGTAAACTATTAATTTACTTTCGTGTGTATATGTGGTTTTTTATTATCAAGCCACGGGGAATACAATGTTTAATTGTGTGCTATCAACAAAACTATATTTACTATGCGTTTGCTACTAAAAGAGTTGAAGATTTTTTTTTAGTTTATAATGTCTTTCAAAGCTTTCAAATTTGGAATTAAATTTTTGTCAAACAAATTTAATTGATACACATGTGAAACGAT
>NQII01015794.1:0-17156 GCA_002778355.1 Clitarchus hookeri
TTATGATCGTATAGTGTACTAAAGCAAGATTGATAAAGAAAATACACAATACTAAGCAAATTTATTAAGGATGCTGCCCCCTTAAGCGACGTGTATAAGGAATGGACATAAGGTATGCTGCAGTCTGTCTCCCTAGCCTCTCCCTATTTGTCNCCCCCTTAAGCGACGTGTATAAGGAATGGACATAAGGTATGCTGCAGTCTGTCTCCCTAGCCTCTCCCTATTTGTCCAGACAGGCTCCGCATATAACTCAGTTTCATTAGCACACGGCATGCATGGCGTGTGATTTATGTTGGAGTTTGTCAAACAATACATAGAACACAAGACTACTGTTAGGTAACCAAATGTGTGCTATTTGTGTGTATATCCAGCGAAAGAAGTCCTCAGTGTGTTGGTAATATCATTATATATGATGTTCGGTAATTAAACTCCCAAACGGCGGGAGAAGATTCCTTATGAAAGATAAAGTCGAAAGATATAGGACACCATATAAAGGCCATTCATGGTTTCTTCGTTTTTTTTTAAACTAACCTTTGAAAAATCACCCTAGGCGTTACATGACAACCTGTTTTTTTTTCAATAACTTGTATACCGTTAATAGGCCCTAGTGACATGGTGTTTTTTTTTTTCGTACGAGGAAGAAAATGCAATAGACGGAGCGGAGATTGTCGCTATCTCTCTCTTTCTCTCTCTCGGGAATTTTTGCAGCTCCTGTAGTAGAAGGAAAACTATACATATTTTCAATTTTAGCATATCTCATACTTATTACAGCAAAAATAATGATTTTTGAATTTGTAATTTACAATTGCAACGAGATTTTATTGTTTGAATAATTATGATAATATATTTATATGTGATGGCGGGACGGTTACAAATCGGAAGTTGGCAGAAGTGGCAACTGGGGACGCCGACGACATGACATGGCGTGTTTCTGAACGAAGCGTCAAGTTAATATGCGTTGTGTTTCTTAGACCTACCTCAGCAAGTTACGATGTTGTGATAAATATGTTTTTCTACGGCAGGAATACATATACTGTAAAGTGCGTCGTGACCGCTGTGTGTGTGTGTGTGTGTGTGTGTGTGTGAGAGAGAGAGAGGGAGAGAGATTGCAAATATCGGACTTGTGAATTGTATACAGTATAAAGGTGAACTGTTTTAATATGAAATTAACTGTTTGAAGTCACATCTGTTTATCATGTCGTTGTAATCTTGCCCTAGGTGTTTTAAGCACAACTGTACAACGTGCTTACGTTTCTGTGATTTGATGTTTGCCACAACCCCAACAAAATACTAAGCCCAATCATATACATTTAAATAAATAATAAAATAAACCTAGAAAACAGTAAGTACTAATACAAATAAATATTAACGGAACAAAAGTAATGGTAGGCCTATTTGTGCGCATGTTCACCACTATATTTTAAGTTTTTCGTTGCTACGTACAATAAATAAGCGACACGAGTTACGTGCTTGAATTTACTGTGTCTTTTCGTTGGACTAGCTGTCCCTTCTTTTTAATTTTTATTTAAACTAAGGCCGTCCTTTAAACTAAATAACCCAACACATATTAATAACAAGATATTAAACACTACATTTCTTTCCCCCGCAGGAATAACAGGGTTAAAAACAATCGCGGAAAAATATTAAATTATATTAAGTGTAATGTGCTATGTCGTGTATAACAAATATGTTAAAAATATAAGATAAAAACTATGAACTATCTTTAACATTGACTTTGTTAAAAAGTCATAAAACTGACCTATATAATATGGTTATACGCCTAAATTGTGGACATTCTTACGAAATGGTTTTTGAAATATTACTAAAATCTTAACAGCTAAAAAAAACAAGCATTTGACAGTTAAAACGTAGTCACATGGCAGTGTTTAAGTTTACATGTAGCGGAAGGATACGTAACCAATGACTAAAAGTAGAACTTTAGAAGGACTTCAGAAAAGTGTGAAGTAACCGTGAATGGCCTATGCTTAACCGAATAGTGAAGGAAATATGAGCCTGTGAAAATTAGGTTTTGAAAACGTATTTTTGCTGTATACCTTGTACTTTCTGCCAGCGGTACGCATGGCAGCGATTTATCCACAGTACGTCTCACGCGGTTGAATGGGACACGCCCATTTGGTGCGCTATGGAGCGTGTACTAGTGGAGGGCATGTCGTTGATGTGCTGACGTATCACTTCCTCAAGCCAAACAGTGCGCACAGACCGAGGACGGCCAGCATTACGCATGTGTCTCTGCAACATGGGAAGCATATGTCACCTTTTTTCTGTGGACTTTGTAGGCGTTGTACAAGGCATTCGGCAAAAATACGTTTTGAAAACCCAATTTTCATAGGCTCATATCTGCTTTATATTTGATTTTTTTTTTTTTTTTTTAAGGAATCATATCCCGCAGTTTGGGCGTTTAATTTACGATTTTCCTGTATTTGGCACTCTTGCCGGAAATATAATGATAGATACAGTACCTGGTCTAGAGTTATGTTGTTACACGCAACACCATAATTGTAAACAGCATTTACCCACCAAGGTTAAACCACTGAACTTATTATTCTAACAGTTTCACTTTTCATTTAAGAATAATCTACGAGTAATTTCATGGACCTCAGCAACATAAGAGGTATTTTGAGCATTATGATGGCCGTCACTATATACATTGCCAGAATTGTGATAATTGTTTTTTTAATTTACCTTACCTATTTACATAAAATGATGATCTAAGTCAACTCGACATTGCAGGAACATATATATACAGATATTGCTTCATGTGTATTAAATGCTATCATTGGGTGTCGCATCTCAGTGAGCTTAGTTGTTGTAAAACGTATGATATGTTTGTTAACTTCTGGAAACGACCATTGAATACCGACGAGTAATGGTGTGTCATGTCTCACCTGGTTTGTCGATAACTCTCAATTATTGCATTTTCCGTTAAAGTGGTCACCCAATTGCCTATTATTTTCGTGTTTGCGTATGTATGATTCTTATAATTACGTTTGGCTCTTGCTGTGCGTAACGACGTACACTTAGTAGTTTACGTAAGCAGGTAACGACCGCTGTTACTGTGTTAATCTGTACTTGTTTCCCTACAGCATAACACCAACATTGACCCACTCTACCGCGAGACTTCTGTGCCGGCGAAGATCTTGTTGTGCGTCGCAGGACATCCTTTCATCTGGTGAGTCATTTTATATGTTATTTATTTGAAATATGTTCCTATACCAAAACCACAGTCCGAAAGATTTCTCAAAACATGCAAGTTTTCCCCGTTTTAATTCCGTGTGTATAGACGATAAGTTTCCATAATTTGCACTACTCTTACACATAGTCCATCCAAAGGCATTTTAATTTTCCTGTGTACTGAAACTTCTTTTTCTGACGTCTACCAAAATTATTTACATTTAATTGAATATTGCCAAACTGTTTAACACATTTATAGAAATTAGTGGAAAATAAGAAACAGAATCCAAAAGATTACTTTTGTAACTTTTTTATATAGGTAGCTTTTTATTGTACCTGTGCACATAATTACCCAGCCTAAATTTATGTCACGATATTTTGAGTGGTGCAATTACACGTAAAACAATTTATTAATTCCGTCTGTGAATTACGCATGAAGGATTTTCAAAAAATGAACTTTAAATATCTAAAGAAGGCAATGTCATCATAAAAGAGTCATTTAAATGCCGTACTTCAAAATTGTTTCTAAAATACGAATTAGCAGTTTTGAAAGCAATATACCTTATGTAAAGTTGAGTAATGTTGTACATTATATTCTTTGAAGTGAGAATATTTAATTTTTGACGTGCATAAGAACATATTGTAATTGCTATTTTTTATATAGTTGCTATTAATCATAATATAAATAATGACGTGAATCGTAATAATTAAATTTGTTATTTCATAGTTTCCTTATCTTCTTTAAATTACTTAAAGTCAAGTACTCAAAACTAGACTAAGAACGATATGAAAATACGTAAAGTATTAGAAAGAAAGCTAAGGCCACATTCAAGCCAGTTAATTTCGCATTAACTTCCGAAGACATAACATAGTCAGTGCACTAGCAGAACAGTGCGAGAAATTCTCTCCATTTGTGAGAGTTGGCTGCACGCCGAAGAAGGGAAAGTTATGAATGTGACATATAAATATGATTTCTCCAACTACTATGCAGTCCAAAACATTCAAAACTTGGACGGTAATGATTTCAGAGCACCAAATTAAAGGAAAGAGAAAGAAGTAAAATGTTGCGCGTTCAAAGAGGACTCGCCATGTTTTTAGATAAGCTATTACGCTTTTCCTACTTAATGACGAAGCAACTATGTTTAATAACATTTATATCTGCGATACATATGTCTAAGGCTATCAGCATTAACAGCTAGATTGTATACACCTCACCTTTTTCCAATAACATCGGTTTCATGTGGTGGCAAACTATTGGCACACACAACCCGTGATCGGATAAGAGTTTAAAATAATAAGCACAGGTCGTTCGATGCAAGCAATAATTAGGCAGTTCAGCCAAATTATACCGTTCTGTGTGTTAATGTGCGGTATTTGTTAGAGCAACAGCTCTTACACACATCAGTGCTCGCACAGCAAACTGTCTTATGTTGTTGCAACAAAAAAACTACAATTGGGGCATTTCTTTAAACGTTTGTGTTGTAGTGAAATTAATGATGATGTGACAAAGTTAATTAATGTCAACCATTTGCCAAATTTTACAATGTAAATAAACTGTCGAAGTGTTAATGTTAATAAAGTCTTTAAGTAATGTTGCCGCATCTACATGTTGTATTACGCTAAAATTACGTGGAAGAACAAAATATATTAGGTTACTGCAAAATTAGAGTAATGTCCATCAAACACAAGTTTACGCTGACTTGGCGTTGTATGAGAACTAAATGCAGCTCAGGCCAGCCCTCGAGCCTTGCAAACCAGTTGTTCGTCAAACATTCATTTATTTCTAAAGCATGAAGTATGTCCACATAACGAAAGAGGAATACAGTTTGCAGTTATATTATGCAGCATTCCCACAAAATGAAACACGTTCAGACCTTACTAAATTAGAGCAGTTGGTAGGACGTTGAGTTTCGTAAAGTGGAAAACGCGGGTTCGATTCCCCTCCCGGCCGTCATTTTATACTTCGTTGGTTTTAGCGTACCTTATTTTACTAGGTTTATTTAATTATTTGTTAACATTATTTTGGCTGGGCTCTGTATGTTGTTGAAATATAGAAATCAAAGGAACTTAAGCATGCTACATAATTGTGTTTCAAACACACACCCAGGACAAAGTTACGAAGTAGTGATAAATAAACAGACGTGACTTTCAAATACCAGTTTCGTCGTAAGAACAGTTTACGGTTAAAACGTATACATTTCGCACGTCCGATATTTGACACGCACGCACGCACACACACACCACTCACACACACACACACACTCTCTCACACGCCCACACACCATAGACACACGCACACACACACACACAAGTTTATCTTAACATCGTGACTCGCCTAGATAGGTTCAAAAAATACGAGTACAAATTTAATGTGGTAATTTGAAATATTTTTCGCAAGAAGAAAAATTAGTACTTCGTTCAGCCACAAGCAACACGCGATGTCATGTCTCCAGTCGCCACTTATGTCAACTTAGGATTTTTAACCGTCCCGCCATCACATGTAAATATATTATATTATGCATTCAGAAATTAAAATCTGGTTTCAGGTTCAAATTACAAATTAAAACATCATTACATTTACCGTAATAAATATGAAATATGATAAATTTGAAAACGTGTATGACTTTTATGATATTACTAACGCTACGAAACTTCCCGAGAGAGAAAGAGAGATAGAGATAGAGAGATAGAGAGAGATAGAGATAGAAAGAGAGAGAAATAGTGAGAGAGCGAAAAGCTCTGCTCTGCCTATTCAAGTTTCTTCCTCNCAAGAGAGATAGAGATAGAAAGAGAGAGAAATAGTGAGAGAGCGAAAAGCTCTGCTCTGCCTATTCAAGTTTCTTCCTCAGACGATAAATATTCGCCATGTGACTAGAGCCTACACACCGTAATTTGCGCTGATATTTCCAACTGTGACAATGATATTAGTTTCCATCAGTGCTACCTAAAACTTAAATATTTCAATAGGCAACTTTTAATTTACAAATAGCATACCAAATAATAAGTTACTGATAACTAATGAGCCTACTTTACTCTACATGGGTGCAAATAAATGTTAGTGAAGTTCTTTAAATCTTAGTTGGCAGGTAGGCGTTGACGTCTCATTGGCGGCAATATCATTAAAGATGAAACCAGAAACATGAGAAACAGTACCAAGGCCATCAAAATACACGAGTGACTTGCCCGGGGTTCGAATTCAGAAAAATTCGTAAAAATAACCTAGCTTGCAATCAATTGCATCACAGAGGGAGGATTCGTAGCATAAACTTCGGATTTTTTCAGTCTAATATTTTGAATGCTAGGGTTTGCTAACTTGAAATATTTACACAGTCATAATTTTGAAAATAAGTGTCTGAGCCACTAAAAACACATAGGTTATGGTGGCTTACCATAACGTTACTTGTGTGAAGAATTAGGTGGAAATCGGTTGATTGGGACCCGAGATAATACATAAAAACCTTATTTTCGTAATCGGTGCTATCTTAAAAAACTGCGTTAACATGTCCTTTATATTATGCGCCTAATAAATACTATCAGCAAAACCAGTTTGGTTAAATTCCGTTAAATTGTTAACTATATGCCAAATATATCAAAATATTTACGTGGCCGCCATTGTGAAAATCAGTGTCTGACCCTATTTAAATCACAGAGCTTTACATGGCCTTCTGCAGGTGTGCAAAGTCTTGTGGAAATTAGTTGTATTATTCCGGAAATGTGGCAAAATGTTCATTTTACTCACCTGTCCCTACTTTGAAAAAACCCGGAAAAAGAACATATCTGTATGCATAAATAATGCTTCTAATTAATACCATTTGTAAAGAAAATTTGGTTTAATTTTGTTGAAACATTTCATATATACAACAAATTATTATTAGGTATTTATATAAACCCCATTATAACATGCTTTATGTGCATAAAACATGTTAATTTACATACCCTACTGTAGTAATAAATGGGTGAAATTTTGGTATGAATCAGCTGATTGATACTTGATATATGGCATTAAACCTCTACTGTTCTTGTGCCAATCTTCATAAATGGAGGACAAAAAAATAATAGACACAATATACAAACTTAGATTTAAATATGTTACATAGCTTCGTAGATAAAGCACATTAAGCTAAAATGTTTGTGTAGGCGCCACTCGGAAAAATAACAGACTTACACAGTTAAAACACATAAATTACATGAACTACCACATTACAACTTCTTTACCAAATTTGAAAGAAATAGGTTGATGGTTTTCCGAGATGCAGCATAAAAATAGTATTATTTCATGTGGGGCTATATTACAAAATGACCGAGAAANGGTTGATGGTTTTCCGAGATGCAGCATAAAAATAGTATTATTTCACGTGGGGCTATATTACAAAATGACCGAGAAATAAAACTTTACCTTGACAATTTTGATGAATGTAATTGATACTGTCAGCCTACAAAGTTATGTTGGTATTTGCTTTGTAATTTCGTAGATAAAAAATTCTGGGCTAAATTTTTTATACGGTCACTATTTTGATAATATGTGTGTCTGAACCTCTCAANTTCGTAGATAAAAAATTCTGGGCTAAATTTTTTATACGGTCACTATTTTGATAATATGTGTGTCTGAACCTCTCACAGTTTATCAGTTTACCGGGCCTACTATAGTGCTACTTATTTACCAAATTTGATAGAAATCGGTTTATTTTCTGATATATCGCATATATTTAATTTTCCATGTGATACTGTTTTACAAAATAGCGGGCAAAAGAGATTTAGTGTGCACATGTTTGATGGTTGTAATATATACAGCCAGCACACAAAGTTTCATTGGATTTAATTACTTGGTTTCTAAGTTATAACATACTAAACTAAAATATATAAATGACTGCTATTTTTAAAATAAGGCTTGAAACNTTACTTGGTTTCTAAGTTATAACATACTAAACTAAAATATATAAATGACTGCTATTTTTAAAATAAGGCTTGAAACATATTTGTAGGTATTAACTTCCGAAGTACTATTTGTTTGCCAAATTCGGTAGGAATCTGTCAATTGTTTCCCAAGATATTACACAAAAAATTTACTAATGTTTGTAGCACTATTTTACAAAATGGCAGACGAAAGTGGTTGTTTTTGGTTTATATGGTGCTCGTTTTTGGTTTATATGCTGTCAGCGTACAAAATTTGGTTGAAATTGGTCAAACAGTATTGTAGTTATACAAAATACACCTAAACTATTTGTATTGCCACCATTGTGAAAATTAGTACCTAATAAACTTTAATTACTAATATTTTCCTGGCCTCTTATATTATTACTTTCGTGCCAAATTTGACTAAAATTGGTTGAGTAGCTTCCGAGGTATAACGTGAAAGCTTTATTATTCCATGTGATGCTATCTTCCAAAATGGCTGACCAATATCAATATTCCCCTCTGAGTTCAATGCTTACATCTTGCGCTGTCAGAATACAACATTTGCTTAAAATCGTTAGAACGGTTTCCGAGATATGACATATCATTCAAAATATTAAAATGATGCCACTTTGAAAGTAACTCCCAGCGTGTTCAAAATCTATACAAGTTAGGTGTCCTAACTATATGTTTACGGAATTTGGTGAAATTAGTTTCGCGCGTTCAAAAATTTAAGGGAGGGACACACACACACAAACACAAACCCACAAACACACACACATATGCATACACACACTCTAATACAAATAAACACAGACAGGAAAGTGATCTCATAAGCCTTTCTTTCCTTCGGAAAGAAGGCTAAAGAGTAGGTTAAATCAATATTTTATCTGTGAACTATTTCTTCCTATCCGTTGCCAACCCATAACTGCTCTCACTGTTTTTAATTCGTTTTGAACACGAAATAAATATTACAAGTTATAGAAGATATTAAGTTGAAGTTTGATTTCATCAAGAATACAATATATATTTGTATACATGTATACACATACATATATATTTGTGGTATACGAGTTATTAAAAAACAGGCTGACATGTTACTCCTAGAGTGATTTTTTAAAGGTTTCTTTCAAAACATTCGAAGAAACCGTAAATAGATTCTATAGGCCCCATTAATATTCCCCCCAAGTACATCAACCCTGTTCAGTGGTTATAGCTGCATAAACAACAAAACACATTCATGTCTTCCCTCATACCGATATACCCATTTATAAATAATAACTTCCAATAACACGAATAAGTAGATCTGTTGTACGAAACTAACGTGGAGTACGCATTATTACCCGTACGTACGATATTATGTACATTTATTATTATTTCAGTGATGTATCTACTACCTCGGCTTTATGGGTTTTTAATCAAAAATCACTGTTTACCTATTGGAATCCATACATAAACTATGAAACGAAGATGACCGCTACATTCCAAGGACATAATATTAATGAGTAAATAACCAAAGTTATTCAAAAGTTAAAAATGACTGACTTATTGTGAAATTAAACATGTTCCCTAATTGTTGTTATTTTAATGGTAGTCATACATATATGTTTATTGTTTGCAAAGGCAAAGTGATAGCAAAAATATTTTAGTGTCCTTTAGGCTTAGGGTTTTTAGTGTCCCGAACCCGCTCAAATGGTGAAGATGCTACGGAAAATATAACTGATTCATTTGTCAAATTACATAAGGAGGGAGCTACGTTTGGCACATTCGCAATACCTATGTGTTCACGTGAATGTAATGCCACTTGTAAAACTGGATTTGCGGAATTAAATGAGGGATTGTGGATAGTGTGTATCTATTGGAAGAACATGGTGAACGCCTTAGTGCACGACTGCATTTGTTGCTTATAGAGGCGACATAAAAGTGCCTCCTGATGGGAAATTCACCCTTCAGCAACCTTCCATTTGCGTGCACGGAGCAGTTACAGTACTGTTCAGTTTGTCCGACAGTCTTCAACTCTGCATTTAGTCGTAATTGCCGGCATTGGTGTGTAATAAATGTGTATTTATTTCCGAAGCTGACAACATGTACAATAAGAAAAATAAAAAGAACCACTCCCATGGCAGTGCTAATACCAGCACCTTAGCAACATGAAAGTCATTGTTGAGCATTTTGAATGGTATCCCTAGATACAGCCTTGGTTTGGGGATTTCTGTGTAATTCCACGAGACCTACAGGACCGTCACATCACGGCCTGCAGATGGTAGACGTAGTGAGTTCAAAGAAATGTTTTCTCAGCTACCATTACTTCATGTCAACATATGTACTAATCTGTAACAAAACCGGTGATAATTAAATGCATTAGCTGTCGAGGATTTACCGCTTAACGTCTCAGTTATTTTGTTTACCTATTGGGTTACTGGTTGGACAGTTAGCTTGCAAAAACAATGAACGCCTACTGCTTTTTGTAGCAATCTACAGTCCTTGGTTTGTGTAAACTTGGCAACGGCTATTCTTATCATGTTATTGAGTGTTTTGTTCTGTGCTTCTCCACAGCATGACGACAACACTGGTTTGCTGCATTATGCCTGCTGTTCCTACCATGTTCCTGTGGCCAATCATAGCTCATCTTTTCAGAAGGTGAGCACCGCAGTATTTGCTTCAGATGACTTCTATCCATGTTCCTGTAGGAAAACATCTTAACATGCGCTCGATATCTTTCCAAGGTTTGCCAACTTTTTGGCTCCTGCACACAAAGGCGGTATATTGGTATTTTCATTCAGACCATTGCCTCCACTTTATTAATTGATGTCCAGAAAAATGTATGATATGTAAAATTTTAACACACTTTTCAAACATTTTCAAATATATATTTATTAATGTATTTAATAAATTACGTTTCCCATTAACGAACTGCTTCAAACAAGGTCAATATCGTACATTGATATTATTGGTTGTAAGTTTTATGAGAGTAAGGGATTTCAAGTGGCTCACATGTAACCATAGCATATAAATGTAAAACTGACTGTGAAAGTGGGCACAAAACTATTTTTTCCAAGAGGTCACTAGAAATGTAACTGTATCACGGTAGTATCATTACAAGTTTTTTCTTGCACAAGAAACATATTACGGCAAAACAACTGGTGACATTCAAAACCATAGACTAGAAACACAACAGAGAAATGTTATCTGTTATTCTTTTGGAACACAGATATTAAATTCAAACACACTTTTGGGATTAGACAACTCTAGAAATGCAAGAGAGAAATGTTATCCGTTTTAGTTTGGGAATACATATGTTAAATTCAAACAAACTTTTGGAATTTCAAAACTATATTTTCTTATTCTTAAAAAGGCTTATACAGCTGTGACACTAAATATAGTTTAACAATGATTTCTAATAAAAGCGCGTAACTTATTAAAAAATGTGTAATGAACATACATTTATATTTTAATTTGCATAAGTTAAAGTAAAATTTAGATTCCCAAATTAAAAGTTTATTGAAAAAAAAAGCAGTTTCCACCGATTTTGATGCGAAGCGAAAACACATTTAATATTTTTTTTATCTGTTACTGTATTTNAAAAAGGCTTATACAGCTGTGACACTAAATATAGTTTAACAATGATTTCTAATAAAAGCGCGTAACTTATTAAAACATGTGTAATGAACATACATTTATATTTTAATTTGCATAAGTTAAAGTAAAATTTAGATTCCCAAATTAAAAGTTTATTGAAAAAAAAGCAGTTTCCACCGATTTTGATGCGAAGCGAAAACACATTTAATATTTTTTTTATCTGTTACTGTATTTNAAAAAAAAGCAGTTTCCACCGATTTTGATGCGAAGCGAAAACACATTTAATATTTTTTTTATCTGTTACTGTATTTTGCAGTTACTGGCAAGTGCACTATTGTTAAACATCAAACAAGTTTGTCTTGTATTTTAGAATATATATTTTAAACAGACAAAATATATACCGCGTTTGAGCGAGTATTTAAATCTACTGAGAATCGAAACACACTGATAAATAACAAAATTATTTATACCTTTGCTAGATTGTTTTTTTATACAGAATACGAGTCTCCTCTTTTCAATGTGGCTGTTGTAGAAACCAAGCGAAATTTCTCCAATGCATATTACGTACATGATATGCCCCTCAGTATTATAATTTCACGTATGGAGCTACAGAAAATGCATGCTGCCCAATACGTGTATAATATGTTTAAGCATCACGTAGACTTGCGGTGACCAATATAGCTCACGTGTTGGAGGATGATTGGCGGGTTATGTTTCTAACACATACTTTGGCAGTACAGGTGGCTTCTACAGTTCNGCTCACGTGTTGGAGGATGATTGGCGGGTTATGTTTCTAACACATACTTTGGCAGTACAGGTGGCTTCTACAGTTCACAACATTTCGACAATCTGGTCATCTGCAGAATTCGTGTGCACAGCCATACCCCACGTATCTAAGCAAATAACTCTGAACCTTTATTAACAAACTTCTATTTCACAAAAGTTTGTAACTATGGTTTACTTCTAAACATTTCGTGAAACGTTATGCCATCAATAGTTAAATTCGATATCCCTTATTATTATGCGTATATCCACCGCTTAGTGGTGATAGTAGCTATAACCAGCTTGCATTTGTCTTATTGTCAAACCGTAATTCACTCGGCGTGCAAGAGGCAACATGGTCGATACTTCTAAAAGAGCTATCAGCATCGCCTTAGCGACGTGAAAGGCAATGTTGGGATATGTTACGGTATATATAAATACCTTNTAGTAGCTATAACTAGCTTGCATTGGCTTATTGTCAAACCGTAATTTACTCGGCGTGCAAGAGGCAACATGGTCTATTATTCCAAAAGAGCTATTAGCATCGTCTTAGCGACGTGACAGGCAGTGTTGGGAAATGTTGCGGTATCTATAAATACCCTCCATCCAGTCACACTGGGTATGAACCAGAAAGGGGGCCGCGGTGGTGTAGTGGTAAGAATACTCGCCTTGGGAATCGTGCCGGACGATGCCGCTGATCGGCGGGGATCTCCCGTTTACCCCTTCCCCCTTTCGAACCGTTCCGGCGCTGCACCATACTCACCTCGCCTCACCATCATCGGCTCTCAAGACCTCGATGTTAAGAGCCACCTAAATATGTTCACTCACTCACCTACCACGTCATACAACAATTACTGCCATTCTTTTACAGCAGGTCTTGAGTTCAGGCACACGTCTTCTTCGCGACTATAAACTGATTTTTCTAAAGATTTCCTTCTTAAGCCGGGTGTACAGTTTCCGTTGGCTCTGGTCGTTAAAATTCTTTATGTCAATATTTTATTAAGTTTGCTGTATTTATATGAGAAAGAAATAGTTTTAAATCGCACTAACAAATGCGTTTAGAAATGAATTGCTGTTCACACGGCGATAGTCGTCATTCTAAACATTGAGAACAGAATTAATAAACTGTCTCTCGCGTGTACGTAAAAATAACTTTGGCTTGACGTGTTTGTTAGCTGTTGAGAATTATCAATGGAGACAAATGTTTTGCGGCATCCTGTCTCTGCTGGTTTGTCGATAACCCTCAACTGTTTTGTATCAAGACCCAGCTTATTGCATTCTGCATAATGCACAGTCCAGCTTTTGAGAATATTTTCCCGGGGTTGAAGAGTGTCTGCGGTTAGTCGCAGTATGACAGCAATGCTGGCATACTGTGCTGTGAGTCTTCTGTGCCTGTGTTGTTCCTGTGGTTAGTCGCAGCATGACAGCAATGCTGGCATACTGTGCTGTGAGTCTTCTGTGCCTGTGTTGTTCCTGTGGTTAGTCGCAGCATGACAGCAATGCTGGCATACTGTGCTGTGAGTCTTCTGTGCCTGTGTTGTTCCTGTGGTTAGTCGCAGCATGACAGCAATGCTGGCATACTGTGCTGTGAGTCTTCTGTGCCTGTGTTGTTCCTGTGGTTAGTCGCAGCATGACAGCAATGCTGGCATACTGTGCTGTGAGTCTTCTGTGCCTGTGTTGTTCCTGTGGTTAGTCGCAGCATGACAGCAATGCTGGCGTACTGTGCTGTGAGTCTTGTGTGCCTGTGTTGTTCCTGTGGTTAGTCACAGCACGCCCTTCCAGCTGGCGAGTGCCAAAGCCTTCTCAAACCACGCCATGTTGAATAATACCTAAGCATTTTTTGGGCTCTTTGAAATCCCTTCTAAGGGTCTTGTATTATCTGTGTCAATTTTGTATACCTCCGCAAAATATAAAACTCACATTGCCGCCATGGACCTAATCACTGTATTCGTGCGTCTGTCAAGTGTAGATACGAAACTGTTAGGAACTTAAGAACGTTACTAATGTTTAATACTCTTCCAAGTCATAGGACAAACAGAAACTATGTTAAATTGATTCATTGTCTAACAGTTAAAAACATAGCAATTTTAGTATATGACGTGAAAATATGGAAACATTTTCCTACCTTGTCAACTAACTTTATCGGTGTAAGTAGATAACTGTTTCCGTTAATTTATCTGCAGTGCAGGAGAGACCTAATGGAAGGTTAGTGTCAAATTTGCTAAAAAAAACATGCGAATGAGCTACAACTAAAATATTGATGTAAAGTAATATACACAAAACTTTGAATCTTACTTGTATAAAATAGACCGGTATTTCAATATTTTATAGTAATTGCGAAACATACAATGAAATTAAAAATTTACTTGCGCATCTTGCTCCTAACCATTTCAATAATTATTATTTGGAACCGCTAATAAAGTGAAAATTTGTTAACGGTTTCAATGATTTGCTCATCACTTTCTTATTAGCACAAGCAAAATCATAATAGGTCTTTTAAAATCCATTCATTCGTTATTTAGATAAATTTACTCTCCATATATTATATATTTAATATATTATATATATTTTTCATTCTATTAATTTCCCGTAATTTTTTTTTTCAAAGCGCCCCTATTTAAAATTTGACCTTACAAACGCTATTAACAATTATGAATAAAACAAATATTAAAAAAAGCTGTAAGATACGTTCGCCTTAAAGAAGGGGCCAATTTTAGAAAACGCCAATTAATGTACGGGGTCCTAACAGGCATTTTTAACATTAATACCCTATCGTAATAACCGAAAACAAAGAGCTTCTGGACGTAACTCATTTTGAAGTAAACATAGTTTTATACATAGGTCAGTGTGAACGAAACATCTAATTTAAAAACATTTTAAACAAAAGTATGTAGCCAAATGAAAAGTCTCTGAAAACACGTAGTCGCGTGTAGAATGAATATGGTAACATTTTGTCAAAGATAGCGAAAATAAAAACGTAAATATCATATGTTTAGCATTTGTTTTCTCTATGAGACTGCTTGATGTATGAGCTTCCCAGTATCACAATCCATAAATACCAGAATCCAAGTCTTACATTTACCGCGTCACAGAAACCGCATAAATTAAGATGAACATATGTTCTATTTTGCTTTCGAACAACGAACTTTCAAGTATGTTTATAATTTTTCTGCTCTAAACCAAAGCCAAACCAACCGCCATGAATGCACACTTAATTTACAATTTAATTTTTAATAGACAATCGTTTCTAGGGTGCGTTTCCATTGACAGCTCTAAGATCGCTGTCGTGTTAATTAAATGTTTCTGAGCGTACTACTCACTGCCTAAATGTATAGTTGTGTAAATCGCCCAAATAATGCATACTGCTTCCGTGCCAGAGCAGGACATGAAGTCCCATAGACGTGGGTAGGTCGCCAGTAGATCTCACACTCCCACAAGCTGTGGCTGAAGTGAACCCAGGATTGTCTCCGGTCCTCCAGCGCTGATGTGTAGTGCATGTATTTCGAACTGTCTGTCCGATATCAATACATATTATAGAAGGAAACCCTGGCGCGCGTCTGTTGGTCTGTACGACTGCGCTAATCTCGAGAACCACTGAACAAATGTGGATGCGGTTTATACTGTTATGGTCTGAATTTATCGAGGACGGTTTGTGTGTATTACAAACTGCCCTAGCTCTTATAGGAGCTGAGCAATAACGGTATTAGTGAATCAAGTCGGGAAAAAAGCTTGCCGCCAGCGCGCTCTCGTGGAATACGCTGCCTAATCCTCAGAGATATTACAAAATCATGTACGAAAGAATTGGTAAAATTAAATGATATACAAAAAAGTTATGGGTAGCATATATCTATTTTTAATAGGTNAAATTAAATGATATACAAAAAAGTTATGGGTAGCATATATCTATTTTTAATAGATAATTAGTAATAGGCGTATTTACAATTTATATTACGCAGTAAAACAAACGAAACTCACGTGAAGGCAGATGTTGTCGTGTTGCCGTGTCGCTTTTTATCGCACCTTGGTCGTAAATTTTCTACCTATTTGTTCTTTGTTTAGGTAATTCAATGTTCCTTTATATGTATTCGATTAAGCAATTAATAAAACGTTCCTTTCATCGCAACTTGGTCATATTTTATTTTTATTACCTTGCGTCTTAGATACTGCAATATTTACAACGTGCTTTTCAGCACGGCTTGGTTGTAATATAGGTAATTGTTTTTGTACGGATTTTAGCACAAGCGATTCAGCCTTTTTGAAAACTTTTTTTAACTTTTAAAAAGTTGGTGACCACCACTGTGGCGCGGTACCTGCGGGTGAAGAGGGACTTGGTTGTTTTGTTTTGTTTCATTCCAAGGTTTGGGTACGTATAAATATTAAATAGGTTGGATAGAAAGTTAAGATAAAACCATTGTGTTTGTTCTTTTAACTATAATTGATTATTTGTCGTGTACTTACATACGTAGGTACTATTGATATTGAGGTGGTTTTTAGAGCAAACACAAGCATCTCAGTAGATACAGTACTCGACAGTGAAGAAGCTGTGCAATATCCCACAGAACATCTTAATTCCTTGAATCCTTCTGGCTTGCCACCACACACACTGATTTTAAAAGTGGGAGCTCCCATAATTTTATTGCGAAATATAAATCCAACGAAATTATGAAACGGGACACGATTACAAATAAAAAGTTTAAAAAGTTATCTCATTGAAGGTGCTATTTTAACTG
>NQII01015798.1:0-16002 GCA_002778355.1 Clitarchus hookeri
TGCGGTAGAAGTGTTAATAAAGTAGTGATTGCAATAGCCAGAACACTCCATATCATAGAGATTAAAAGGTTTTTTTGTATTTACGTCAATGGTTTTCTGGGTAGTGTCCTTCAACATATCTATGGCTATATTTGCGTGCCCCGTATGATAGCTCATGTTAAATAATAAAGCAACCAATATCTGGAAGCCAAAAGTGGAGTCCACCATGACCATTGTTTCCTGCAGGTAGTAGTAGGTTTCTCTCAAGTGCTTTAGCTTGTTGTCGGTTACGTCGCTGGCAGCTGCATAGGTTCTGCGCCGTGCAGTTTGATGTGCAGGTTGAACAACGATCTGACTGGACACTGCAGTGTGAATAGTCTCATCAATCAAGCTCATTGGCGAGCATACAAACGTCGCCGAGCTAAGAGTGACATCATTTCTGAAGCCGCTGTGCTTACACAAATTTTCAGTTTCTTGGTTTATGATATCCATATACTTCCCAAGCAGCAGGAGCACGTCTAAATATAACAAAACTCCCATCCAAGTGATAACAGTATTTAATATTATTGGAAAAAACCAGATATTGACGGCCTCATCTATAAAATAGTAAATCAAGGAGTAAAGACAACATATGAGTACTGCTATGCTGGAAATCTCTACCCAGATAAATGCTCTGACGTATCGATACTTGATCCGTGTCGTGGAAAGAAGAACTTCATCCACGTGACGTATTTTTCTAAGGATCTCGCCGAGTCGGGAGCTTGAGCAGGTGACAAGTGTGGCGACAACCCATACGATGGACAAGAAAACAGCGAGGAAGAAAATGGCTATGCGCAGAGTATTAACATTGGTTTTTGAGAATTCGTAGGAGAAAAGAAAAGAGTTACCTACAACATACAGAAATATGTAAGCAGAAGTCTGAACGACGCCAGTAGTGCGTTTTCTGTAAATACGAAGATCGTCATCCTGTTGAATATTAATTGGTGCCAAGCCAAGTATCTTGAAAAACTAAAAATAATGGCTTAACAGCTGAGCAAAGTTTTCTTGGAGTTGCAGCTATTTCCATCGAGGATCCCCTTGTTATATTGCTGATGATGAAGCTATTGTGTCTTCTAGCAGATAAATGTTGTACAGTTATGATGTTCGCATCATGAAATAAACCAAATTTATGTATATGTATATATATGTTTAAAGTAAGAGCTTTTCAGTTTTGTGTCAACTAGATTTACAGCCGCGAATCTTGAAGATTTTGAGAACTCTCTCGGCGAAGACGTCTTGATGTGAGAAACTCGCGTAAAAGACTGAGATATTCCTCACCTTACAAGTTACATCAGAGTGCTTTTAAATTAAGTGGCATTAATTATTCAAATAGCGGACAGCATAAGAGTTCGTATGTTGATTAGTTATCAATCTGTAGGCCATTCTTTACTTGTGAGACAACCTTTCTATTTCATTTCAGTAATAAAACTGTCCTCCATAATGTATGATTGGGTTTTTTCGCTATAACGATCCAAGTTGATAAAATATGATTTTGGTTGGAAGATTTTCATAATTCCCAAGTTGCAGAATCCTTAAATATGAAAGAAAGTTCCTTAATTACCTTTATTAATTAAGTACCAGGCTTTAGGCCATAAAAGTGTTTAAAAATTGTGCATTTATCATCGGAATGTATGATATTTTACACGCTGCACACAAATATTAACAGAAAATTGAGTGAACTAGTAATTTACAGCTGCCTCAAATTGTTGAAAGCTACGTCTCACTTTTCGTTACTATGGAATTTTAAAATAATTTAAGAAGATATTAACCATAAATATTTATAAAATTCAGTGAGATTCTGTTGAGGAACCAAAAGCACATCAGTCGAAATAATTATGTGAAATGTTCGGGTTCGCATGTGTCTATCGTTTTATTGTCTTGGTTGGAATTCTGCACTGTTACTAAAAATTAAATCTCTCTTTTTACTAGTGGCTATAATGCTAAGTAAATTTTAAAAACTGTATTTAATTTAGAAACACACAAATAATTAGGAGTTTGGTTATTTTTCTATCTCTTGCTGATGAAGCAATAGACTGTGTTTGAAACACAGATATCCGGTACATATACCCTCGTTGCTAGTAAGTACTTATTACTGGTGAACATATCGATCGTAAGTTTGTGTTAAAATACTAACGTTGCTAGACGAAAAAAATTATATAAATCGGCTTAAATGAGACTCCTAAATGGCCACTAGTATGGGGGGAAGGGAGTAGAAATATTTCTTGCTCTTGGACTTGCTTTCGCTAGGGACCCTGCTGATTACGTACAATAAGTAATACATTTTCTAGTTACAAAATAGAGTTAAAGTAGTATTTTTTTAAAGTGCGGAAAACATTTATGTGTGGTCAGTCATTGTGGGAGTCTTAACAAACGGACGAATTATTAACTTAATCTCGCATCAGAAATAAAAATAAATATAAAATATGGAGAAATGATGGAACATGATACAGTTGGAGAAATTGATTAACATTCATAAAACACTTTGCTTGGACACACAAGATAGCGGTTCGACGAGCTCCAGAAACCAAATTTATCGCGAAACCTTACATCTTACTTCAATGGGCGTCTTAGTTTACGAAAGATACTTAGACTGAAGCCGCGGTGGTATGGTGGTCAGACTAATCTCCTCCCACCGAAGAGAACTGTTTTATATACCCGGTGCTGTCGCTTCCAGATTTTTGCAAGTGGCAACCGTACAGGATGAAGCAGCCGATAAGCAAGATTTCTCCAGGATCTGCATTTTACCCTGGCCATGTATTCCGGCGCTGCTCCATCCTCACCTCTTTTCAACGTCACCTACTCTCAAGACCACAATGTCAAGAGGCACCCAAATGTCTCCACATTATCTCCATTTACTTAGGTTTTCACCAGGTCACGTCATTAATTGCATTTAAACTTAAATAAGCAGGCACTGTCTCCGGTACCATAACATCACAGAACGCAAAATGTACCAACCACTTTGAATACACATGCCAAGTGCAAGCAATACAAATTGTCTTTACACACTTCAAATATCTCTATCTCAGCTATACAACAATCAACAGTATGTAGCCTGAACTTGCCCTCTGTTTCAACCAGCATACAATCCGGTCTCAAGTATCATGCTATATATGGCCAGCTCAGCAAATTCTTGGATCAAATTGTTGATTCGCCACCTCGTGCTTCTACAAAACTCGTGCACTATCCGACTGCATATACTCCATTTCTGAAATAGCTGTTAAAGTTTTGTAATGACTGTCAGGCATGCATTAATGGCACACATGAACGTTGCACATAAATTTCACATATATGAATCAATGTGTACATTGCTGTTGTTGTCTTTGTGATTTGTGCACAAGTGCCACGAGCTCACAACTATGCGTTAATGACTCGTGGGCAGCTCATTATCTGATTGCATTGCCACCACTGCTTCTTGCCTTGCACAAGAGGGGAGGGATGAAATGTGATGCTTATTTTCCTAATTGGTTTCGTGAGCACTTCTCAAAGCATTATGTGACCTATATTGCTGGACCACCAGTATATGCCCCAGAAAGACAACACACACAAACATGTGGCTCATATGTTTGTCTTTTTTAGAACGCTTAAAAATTATAATAGGAATAGTTTTAGTGAAATATATCTATCTTAAAGATTATTTCAAGAATTTCTGTTACCACGTACTTCTCCCCGCTATCACACCGGGGATGCAGATAAGACAAATAGTTTTTTCAAGGCCAATAGGATTTTTAACAACCAAGAATGACTTTACAGAATAATGAAGTATTTATTTAAGAAGTAATTACAACCAACACAGAGATCCAACACTTCATTATTTGTTGAATTTTAATACATTTTGCATTTCTACATCAACTACACATGCCATAATTGTACTGAAGTAAATTATTGAGTAACAAATAACCACTGTTTCAATACAACTGATTATATTATAGTTAAGGATATTCACGACGTTGCATATCATGTCTCAGGTGAAATTTGGACAGGTGATACGGTTGGTAAACCTGGTTGTGTATTTGTTGCAGACATAAATTTATATTAACACAATTGACCTACATCAGAATTACTAGAGATCTGAAACCTCTGAATTTGATAAAGAAAAGAAAAATCAAAGTGCCTATGATATTTTTTGGCATACCTTTTTCCAAAGAGCAGTTATTTATTCTGTGTACTGATCTTATAGTACACCAAGTGTGTGATTAAGTATTGGGCTATAATAATGGTAGGGATTGTTTTTTATGTGTAAGCGACCAAACTTACCACTTCACACATACGCACAATTAAAATAAACAATTGTAATGGTAATTGCATTCAGAGAGTGTTCACAGTAATACAGTCATATGGAAACATAAATTGAGCTGATTCAAGTGACTTTAAACCTACATTTGTCACTCACACGATTGAAAAAAAAAATACGCGAACACCGACCTTCTAAAACGCGTGGCTTTTCTTCTACAATCTGCAGCTATGTCGTGCGTCAATCACGCATGACCAGCTCTAGCCAGTATGAACAATGTTTGACCACCATTTTGGTTTATATCTTTTCAGGACGATGATAGTTTTATAATGTAATCGTAATAATAAACCCACATAGAAAAATATCGTCTGTCAAAAAAAAAGATATAATCCAAACAGATCTGTGATTGAAGAAGGTGACACATGAAGTTAAGATCACGGTGTATCGACTCATCTTTTAATGTATATAGAAATGTGGATAGTAAAATAACGTCCACAAAGGTGCTAATATTTAAAGATGTGAACCTTCCAAACAGGTAAATCCAATGAGTACGGATCTTATGACACTGTTCTTGAGAGTGTCAATATATATATATATATATAAATTTTTTAAAACTTACTATAATAGATTATAATGTCACACCATTATCGGCTTTAATTATATAAAATTTATAATTAACAAAAAAGAATTTTCAGAAAATCTTGGATTACACTTAATGACAAAAAGTTTAGTTTTGACAAGATGAAATGTTCTAACTTCATGCAATTTATGTGTCATATGACAACGAAATCTCTGAAAAATATGTCATGGAGGTATTGCAATATGTTGGCAAATGTTTCAGCAAACATATATTGGGTAGAAAATTTCGAAATAAGTATAATACCTAAGTTTGCCAGGTAACCCATAAATGAGAAGAGTCTAGTGCGATCCAAGAAGGAAAAACACGAAGTACTAAATTCCAAGAAATGTTCCAAAAACCAGGTGTCAGAACATTCGCAGCTCCTTCATGGTGGCTGGGATAAGAGATATCTTGAAGCTTAACTTATGCAGCAGATATGCAGTCTTCTCACTTTTCTTATCAACACACTATCGAAGAAAATTTATAAATGTTATAATTACACAAGTGACATTAATCCGCACTAGTTATTTTTGTACGTTCTTATTATTAACTTAAATTGTTTTCTGGGTAGTATCCATCAATATTTCGATAGTTATATATGTGTGAAATGTAGGATAACTCATGTTGGATATCAAGGAAACCAATATCTGGCATCCAAAAGGGGAGTCTACCATAACCATTGTTTCCTGCAGGCAGTAGTAGGTTTCTCTCAAGGGCTTCAAAATGCTGGCAGTTATTTCGCTAGCAACTGCACGGGTTCTGCACAGAGCAGTTTGATGTGCAGGAAGAAATACGACCTGACTGGACATCAAAGTTGATCTACTCTCATCAATATATCTCACTGTTGATCATACAAACATCGCCGCACTCAGAGTTACATATTCTGTGATGACAGTTTTCCTCATAGATATGTCCATTTTCTTGATTTCTGAAATTGACGAACTTACGAAGCAGCACAATCGTGTCCAAATATTAAAAAGTCCCATCTTCGTGATTACATCCGCCAATAATTTTGCAATAAACCAGATATTATCAAAATCGTCTGGGAAATTGAAACTTTTGGAATGAACGGAACTCAGAAACACTGGTATGCTGGAAAGCCAAATCTATATAAATACGCTAAAATCAAGATATTTTTTCCAATTCATGGAAGGAAGAACTTCATTCATGTGAAGTATTCTTCACAGGATCTCGCCAAATTGGAATCATGAGTATGTGAGGAGTGTGTCGACAACCCAAACAATGGACAAGAAACCAGCGAGAGAGAAAATGACCATGCGCAAAGTAGAAATGTTTGCCTTTGAAGAGAACTTATAAGACAAAATAAAAGATAATTCTATATAAAGCAGAAATATGTAAGCAGCAATTTGAATAACTCTTCTTTGCGTGTTATGTTAATGTGTAGGTCATCGTTTTCTTGAGATTTGATTCGCTCCAAGCCAAGTATTTTCAGAAATAGAAACAACGGCATGACAGCTGAGCAAAAACTCTGAATTACAGGTATTTCCATTGTGGCTGACTTTTTATGACGTTGATGGTAAAAGAGTTTGGTCGTCTTGCAGAGGTATATAGTAAAGTTACGATATACCGGTCAGAAATTTACGCAAAATCACGATTTTCAAAAATAAATGTATATATGCCTAAAATAGTACATATTTTGTGATTGAATGAACTCGTGTTACAGCCTCGAGTCTTGTAATAATTAAAAAAAAAAATACACGACTCGCGTCTAAATAAAATAAACAACCAAACTATAATAAAAGACTGCGATATACATCACACTTCAAGCTACATCAAGTGCTTTTAAATTAAGTAGAATCAATTAATTTAATTAGCTTGCAGCAGAAACAGTTCATATTAATATTAACTATCGATATGCACATTTCCTTCAAAGTGTGTGATTGAGTTTTATCACTCTAACAAAGCGAGTTAATAAAATATGCTTAAGGAAATCCATATTCTCATGCTGTTAAAAACAATCATAATTTTTTTTTATTTTCTGCTTACACTCTGCAGACAAATAAATCATGAAAAGAGTCCCTTTATTAAGTACCATTGTAGATGCTATAAAAGTCTTGAATTATGTTGTATTAATAATTGGAGGGAATGTTATTTGACACGCTGTTCATATCTCTGAAGAAGGAATAGAGTGAACTAGTAATGAAAATTATATAATTAACTTATCATTGTGGCAGCAGTCAATATATAAAATATAAAACCTCTGTTCGTTCCATTTTACACATGACTCTGAAGTTTTTACTAGTATAATATAAATTCCCAAAAATTCTATGCATCTACTGTTAATGTATCTTCCTTTCAGAACAGTACCTTACTAAGTGTTTTAACAATTGACTCTGTGTGTGTCACGGCCCTCATATGGAAGTGATATGGGTTTGTGATTTTTTGGAGTGGGACGCTAGTTTCAACTCCTCCCCCAACCAAGAGTTACATCTGGTGTTCTGAAGATGGTTTTATATATAACAAAAAACACCTTGCAATTTTACCTACGTTGCTTGCACTCTCATTTAACTCTTCTTAATGATTTTACGGCTGTGCAAAGGGTTAATAATACTAACAGGAATTTGAAGGTTGAAATATCATCTTAAAGATAGTATGTTTTGCATAGAAAACTTATGCCAAACATCTCCTTACTGTGCGACACACGATGGACTGAAAAATATAAGTCAATATGATTATTTTCACAACATTGATTGATTATCAAGGAAACTCTGAGAGTCAAAATACTTGCTGCGGTGTTTTTCAGTTTGACAATGTGACACGATCAGTGATCTTACTCTTAATCTATTTCGAAATCATACAAAGATAATCTGTACATCTCAAGTATGTTGCCAGCATGTTGCAGCCTGAGAATACTTACTTAATTTCTGTACCCATCCACGCTTTAAAT
Organism: Clitarchus hookeri; assembly: GCA_002778355.1. Taxonomy (NCBI): domain Eukaryota; kingdom Metazoa; phylum Arthropoda; class Insecta; order Phasmatodea; family Phasmatidae; genus Clitarchus; species Clitarchus hookeri. The sequence goes on from NQII01015798.1 coordinate 7,777, forward strand.
GTTCTTCTTGAGGTTTTGGATGAACAAAGAAACGTAACAGAGGCAGAGGTCACTGATATTTTTATTGCTATTGAAGAAATGTGTGAACAGCAAGATATTGCTTTTGAAATTGCAAGACTAGCTGAAAGGCATTCATACCATAGTTAGTTGTGAAACAGCTATCGCTCACGAATACTTTAGAATTACTCTAATAATTATATGCTTGGAGCGCCTCATCACATTTTTCAAGAACACATTTGCAAAGAGGCAATCAAATGCCAATTAAAGGAAATATTTTGCACCCTGCTTCGATATAAAAGTATTTAAGTCATTATTTATTGGTGTTAAATTATTGGAAAAACTCTTGGACATTTATCACACATAAGCAGAAATCAGAGCATGACACAATGTATATGAAAGAAGTACTATTAGGGGTAATATTCTTATCTCTGTTATGCTCCCCAAAAGTATACTTTCCCGACAGTAGAGGAATTAGTAACCTACTTCTTCTCCATGCCACGAAATGAAATTATTTGATCAAACATGAATGTTGTTATCAAAAATAAATATTGAAATTTGTTTTTAATTAAAGCCTAGTCTCCCTCAGCAGAGTTTAAATTGCTTAAATTTCCCTGTTAAAAATGTTTTACTTTTGCGATATTTCATGTATATCGTCCTTCATAACATCACAATCGAAAGAACCTATATTCCGAAAAAAAGGTCTTGAAATATGTTTTCTCTTATGCCAACGTACTCGCCTCATGGCTCTGTGAAAACTAATTAAATTTCACACTATTGAGAAACGCACTGCTCCAGACCAACGGTTATATACTACTAACGACATTCCGCGGCAGCTCTCAGTACTGTATTCGTAAAGTAAGTTACGACTGCAGAAGAGAGCTTCATTCTCCTTAGTTTTATGTACAAATTTACTCTTCAGGGAGTGACTGCTCATAATGGACCTGGGATTCTCGAAGTTTGTTTTTACAGACTTCCTCACAATAGTACAGTGACTGGTGTTAATTATCTTTGTCAAATAGATTCCAGAGATATTTTATGTTGGAAGTCTTTTGCAATTAATAAACTTGTTTCTTCTAACAATTCTGTTATTGCCCATAGTCCAGTATTTTATTCTCGACGTAGGCTTAATCCACTGTCTTTGTTCTTATTTTCCTTCCGATATTATATTATGCATAAAATTCCCTGTTCACTTCTACGGCATTAAGAGTTGCGTTGAATATTCGAGGAAACAAAATGTAACAGTATGAGGGAAAAACTAACACAAATTAATGCCTAATAATAAAAAGTTTGCAGGTACATGCACATCATTCGTAATTTCCGCCGTAACTTCATTACAATTACTAGCAAAAAGGCCATCTAACTGCGTCACTATGGGTTCTAAAAAATAAGCGTCCTTGGAGTGAATATGGTAGTTTAGTTACACTACAAATTTCATATAGTCGGAAAGGTGCTGACGAGGGAATATGTCGTCTCGGCACTTGGGTCATCGACATATCGTCCTTCTGCTTGGTAACTCATAACGCAATACGGGCTTAATATCAGCGTACAAAAAATTGTCATAGTTAACTGGCATACCTTATTATTAAGCATGATATGAGAAGTTTCTTAAAAATGTTCTTAAATATATAGTATTTATATTAAGGGGAAAGTTGGAAAATATATATATTTATTTTATCTGCGCACAGTTATAGCTAACTACGTACAATAAGGTGTACGGTATGGAGTTTATTAAATTAGCCTGAGTTGAAAGTTACTGTACTGAATATGCTTACAGGATTACGAATTACTATGATACTAATAGTTAAATTTCAAATAACTCTATCCAGCGTACACAGGTGATCAACATTTTAATTTATATTACTAACTTGGTATAGCTGGATATATTGTTTACATGTGAATATACGCAACTAGGGACTTAAGGTTTACACGGAAATTCTTTACATTTGAGTACCACTTATTATTTAGATTTCAAATAATTGCTTTAAGTGTTTATATACGGGGTTAAAAAGGTAAATTATTATTAAAAAGTAGTACATTATTACAGTACGTTAATTATACTTATTCTTAAAAGTTATAAGTTTTAAGGTTAAATGTGGGCGTGACTGAGAGTTTGCTATTATTATTACGTAAATTAGCGTGGGTGGGTAGGGAATTTATTTTAATGCGGGTGGAGGGTAAAGAATCTGTTGCAAGGCAGCGAGAGAGTAGGGAGAAACCAAGGCTCCACCATTGTTTCGAACTAATAACAATGTAGTATGTCAATGTGAGACTATGCGGGGGGCTGGGGGCGTATCTCAAATAATGACTCATGAGGCGGTAGAGCACAACAGTATCTGATAAGGTTGTATTACATGGAGATTATACAGTTGCAATTTAAATTACTATTGATCGCGGGCGCTTTACATTGAATTTATGATGATTATTATTTAATTAATTATGATGATTCACGCCATTTTAATTAAACCTAACTGGAAAGTCATCACCTTGTTGCAGCCGAAGGCTGATTCTGCGAGATGGTTAACGCCGGCCGGACACACCCATACTCCTGGTCTGCTTCGCTGGTCGGGTCGCCCAAAGGACTAAAGACGACAGACGACAGACGACAGACGCTCGTTCCGGGTGTTACGCCGGCCTATATCTAGCATGTGGTTCTACGGCCCTGCTCAGTTACCGGTCGGTAGAGGGGATTTCTGCAACTGTCTTCTTTCGCAAGTATCGACGACCAAATGGTGGCGTTGCAATCACGCTCGTTTCCAGGTTTAATGTTTGAAGGTGTGATCAGGCAAGCCATTTAGGTAAGGCCTGATCACACCATAACACTATGTAGCAGTATGAAAAAAAGTAGCAGAATTATAAAGATCAACCTATTAAGTGGTGCAAAATCTATCTAGATAGTTTAAACCTGAGACGGGGTACAAACAAATATACAATGCCAATAGCTACATCCACGTATTTCGCGGAAGTTTTAGCCAAGGAAATTTAACTACCTTTTAGGCCTTAGTGAAAATTGATAACTCATTTTACGTTTCAAGGCTACCCACAACCTACAAGTCGTAAGAATGGTAAAAACTATTATTTTATTGGCTGTTGTTAACAGTGGATTCACACGATCGGAATTAGAATTTTCCATTTGTCTACGTTGTGCAGTATGAAATAAAACGAAGTATTTGACCACCACTTCGGCCACATCGGAAATGAATACGTCGTTGACATTGGTAGGGACACTCTATTTTCGCGGAAAGGGTGTCTGCCATATGAAGTTCAAATAATTATATTTCTGAACAACGTATTCCACTGGATAATTTTATGGGTCCCATGTCTTAGGTTTCAGCCCGAAACCTACAAATGTTTAGAAAAGGAGTATCCAAATATTCAATCATATACGCGAGGTCAATAACCGAAACATAAAGTTCGGTGTACACGTAGCTCATTTAAATCTAGGCTGCATGGAACACTTCGTGAATATCAGGTATCTGTAGACGATAGTAATTGGAAGATAGATATATTTGTTGCCTGCGACTTTGCCCACTGGGAATTTGGATTTGTAAATGAATCTGGTAGATGAAAAATAAACACATCTGTTACCCACAATCAAGCATGAGAGGTATTTGTATTGTGGTGTTTGTAATAACATAAATAAAGGAAATAAAATAAAAATACACTAATGATAAAAAATTAATTAATAAAAAGAAATAAACTGATGCAAATAAACAAATAAATTAATAAAATTATACTAATAAAATACTGATTATGTACAATTTGCTTTTAATCTACCAAAATAACGAAATAGCAATGTAATATTAGGCAAATACAAATTATATGTGCATAAAATTGCGTGCTATGAAACAAAGCTTCATATAAAAATTATATTTTTTACTTTTCATATTTCTTGTGATATAGGATGATACATTTCTAAGTATCGGTTTAAGACTTCCCACATTTCTAGCAATATTGAAAAATCCGTCCAATAGGTTTGACTTAATGCCGAACAAGTACAGAATGAAATTTACATACTTGAACTTCATTTTCAATGAATTTTCTAGATAATTTGATAAAATCATTGAAATTTAATAAAGTATTTATTATAAATTCCACAATCATCATATGTTTTTATGCAAGGCCAACGTGTAACTAAACAACATCTTATACTTACAGATATGAACGCGTGTACATATTTTAATTTGAACACAAGATTTCCTGTTGGATTTACGTATTATTAAGAAAGGGTATATATTAACAACGTTATTGCGATAAGTGGTATTATGTGGAATATTGAATATGTTTATATTAACAATACACTGTGACAAAACCTGATCACTACAGCACACAATAAACTGTTATGGCAGAAAGCACATTGAAACAAACATTTCCACACATATAAAGAAAAAACAATAGCATTGTGGTTTTTAGGAGATAAAATATCTCTTAAAAACACACTATATGGATTTGTACAGGCATATGCCAAGAAAATAGTTTACCTGCCGCTTCTAATACATTTGCTTGAAAATAAATTCACACTGAACAATGTTTTTGTTCTCTCGACCAATCTGTAGTTTCTCCAAACACGTGCATTTATTCCCTTTAACCACATGAAATACTTGAAAATAACACAATGAGTCGAATAAGTATCCTAGAGTCACAGCATAATTTAAACGCATTTATGGATGCATGCACTACTGTTTTTTAAGTAAGTTAAACTAATTAGATTCGTTGCCGTCAAAACTATAAATACCATGGTACAGTCAAATATTTATTTTAAAGTAAATAAACTTATGGTTAGCTAACAATCTTATGTGTCCATTGTTACAGACACTTCGTTGCAGCAAAATAACCTTGGTGCACTACTGACATATATTTGGTTAGCTGTAGCGCAAACGAGTCAACTTCCTTCGAATTAACAGTTAAAGTGTTCATTTGTAATTGGTCTGAACTGTTGGAACTAGCGCAGTGTTTTTTAATGTATTTATTGAGATTAACAGTGTCAAAGACAATCTCAGTAAAGCAATTTCCACCAAAAATCTGCATAAGCTGACTTTTTTGCAAATACAGGTCAATGCCAAACACCAAACTTTCTATAATAACTAAAGTAAGTTAATTGCCAAAACTCTTACGATAGTCGTGGTTGCCAAGATACAAAATTAAAGCCCAATTAATATGGGTTCGGAACCTGGTCATGTTGGATCTTAAATTTATAACCGAAACTGTAGTTTATTGACAGCCATTAAAATTATCATTTGCAACAACTGAATTTTACGTGTTTAAAACACAAATATAGCATCTTCTTAGGAACACAATATATCTTTGCAGCAGGAAGCCTAACCAATAAGAAAACTTTTGCAGCATGAAGTAGCTAATCAGACACATGGCTTGTTCCCAGAGCCTTGCGCAGGCAATGATAGAATGGGTTACGACCACATCAAAGGGCAGCCATGCAATTACGTCATTGTGTATGATTTTGACGTGACAACGTCTTAAATTAGGTTGCGGCTGGGAGTCACTTATGAAAAAGTGTAACGCTCGGTAACGTTACGATGAGTCACCGAGGAGGGGTAATCAAGGGAGGGAAATGAGGGGAGGAAACAGGAGGGGAGCCGAGCCGGCCAAGGAGAAAGCCACCTTGCATGGAAGCAATTCCAAAGACGAACGACGCGGTGGAGCTAGCGTCGCAGTTTTACAATTAATAAATGTAATTAGACGAACCACAAGGAAATTAATAACGCGCTTGATAAATAAAGACGCTCTCGCATTACTAAAAAAATATGTTTAATGAATATTCGTTGCAGTGACAGATATTTTTTTTTTGACGTGACAACGTCTTAAATTAGGTTGCGGCTGGGAGTCACTTATGAAAAAGTGTAACGCTCGGTAACGTTACGATGAGTCACCGAGGAGGGGTAATCAAGGGAGGGAAATGAGGGGAGGAAACAGGAGGGGAGCCGAGCCGGCCAAGGAGAAAGCCACCTTGCATGGAAGCAATTCCAAAGACGAACGACGCGGTGGAGCCGGTCTGCCGCGCGCGCAGCACTACGTTGTCACGTAAAATCTTCGCCCGTAAAACCGACTTTACAGGCAACCATTTTTTTTCTGTCTAGCGTACTTGTGAATCAATTCCTGCCAAATAATTCTGTATTAAGGTATTGTAAAAGTGAGATAAATAAAAATACAACGAAGTCCGTGAAAACTACTCGAATTTGCTCTAGCTGTTCCTCTACCAAGCTCTCGATAGTATTGAAAGATTATCAGTTACTCCAGTAACTACGTTTTATAAGTTTAGCAGAGATCCTACCGGTTTACTGACAGTTCGGACATTGCAAAACATCGGTAGCTACAGCTCACGCCAACCTGGAATTATTTTGAGCTTTTGAGAAATAACATCAAGAGATCGATAAAGGCGACACAGTCACGCTCATTATGGTTACTGAACTGTTCGTTAAATATGAACTACTAAAAGTTTTGTTGTCCACAAATATAATTAAGTTTTAAATACATATTAATTGCAACGATAACATTGTATTGACGTTAAATGAATTCAATATTATAATTTTTCTTAGGGTTCTTTCGGTATTTTTTTTATTGGTCTTTATGTATATGATCTAATAAATCTGTTATTCGATACCGCAATTTTCAGTAAGTTATACCATCCGTTTAGTAGACAAATATTTTTACTGCAAAAATACTCACGGAAATATTTTCATTTTACCATTAAGTAAGGTAATATTGCCATAAACCAAAATTAACACAGAAAAATATGCAATAGCAGCAGACTTGAGTATGTTTTAACATCTATTTGAATTAAAATAATATTTTGTCTTCTTTAAACAAAACATCCTTAAAGATAATTATGTCTTTGCTAAACAGAAACATTTTCACATATTTTTACAGTGAATGTAGATTTATTAAAGAAAATATTAATCCCAAAATCCCTGCAAGCCAACTTATATGTAATAATAGGATACATATTAACAAATACAACAAAAAAATATTTTTGAAAAAATAAATTACTTAACGATTGAGGTGGTATACTTTATTAATAATTGTGTCATACGTTTAACCATAATTATATTACAGGTCTTCTGCCATTAATAGAATTAAATCAAATGGTTACAAAAAATTTTGTTAGTACCTATTTACTAGAAAAAAAGAAACCATTTAATACACACGCTTAATTTATATACACGCATTTCATAATTCGTGCTAAAGAGAAATGCCACTAAATAGGTGCATATTTACAAAAAAGAGATTCTGTACTCAAGTCATACATTTGCCTTCATTCGACAGTATTCTAAATGGTTTTTTTTTTCTTAAAAAAATGCATCAAAATTATTTTTAAATAGAAATGTGACGTATTTTGAAAGGCTGTTGTTAAGAAGTAAAATTAAAATATTCGTAAACTAAGGAAAATGACCTTGACGCATTCTGCGTCCCTATATTTTATTCGTCAGAACACACGCTCTGGCNGTCCCTATATTTTATTCGTCAGAACACACGCTCTGGCGAAGCTCGTGGGTGTACGACAACAATAAGGATTAAGGGTTTTGTGGACGTGCCAGCAGAGTGACACCAGGAACCTCGCAGCTGCAAAGGCACCCTACCAAAAGTTTCTGCACGTGCAACTGTTCCTGCACGTGCAGACGAAATCCGGAGACAATGGAAGGCACCCGGGCACGAACACAGCTACATTTTGCAGCTGCCCAAGGGACACCGAGATCCCACCAACAGCTGCGCCTGTCCCAGCCTTATACCGCAATAAACCATTAGAGCTTTTAGCGGACGTGCGTGCAGAACGGGACAATTAACTTCCAGGCCAGAACCAAGGGACGACGCCAGGCCGACTCATGCCGCAGAGCAGAATCAATACCTACTTCCAAACTTCAGCATTTGGCAGGTATCAATTTTTGGCGCCCAACGGTGGGACCCGCTGAAGTCTGTAAAGATGGAAGCAAGGACAAACTGAAGCACCCGGGAGTAAAGGAATCTCGCCCCGAGAGCTAGCACATTTATGACTCCGAGGGGGTCATAAAATAAAAATAAAAATACTATTAACCCTCGTGGCGCCCAGTACCGACAATAGAACCGAGAAGGGAGCAGAGCTAAGCAATAAACCAGACGAGAAAATGGCAGGCTGCAGACGTGCGCTTAGTTTAGAAGGAAGGGGAGTGCACAGACCCAGGAAGAAGGGGACGAGATATGGACAAAGTCATCCCCAATTAACATACAAACGCATAT
>NQII01015801.1:0-10455 GCA_002778355.1 Clitarchus hookeri
ACTAAGGTTTCAGCAAACAGTGATACAGCTGGAACTATAAATTACATCCCTTTATTGCTGGCTGAAAATAGTTACCATCTAGCCAAGCCTCTAATTGTTGCACCACTTGCTAGCCAACCCAAGGTAGGTTTTGCCTTTTGGAAAGATGCAACTGGTGCAAAATGCAGTCTACCAGAGTTAATTCACAATGCCAATGCCACACGGAGAACCTCTGTCCCCACTGTTTCTCTCATGCAATGTAGGCACACAGCATCCCATCCCATTCCTACTGCCAGCCAGCAACTGTAGAACTGGAACTCAACACCAGTAGCTCATTATTTGGTGTACCACTGCACAAAGAATAGTGTCCCATTGCATGCCAGCTGCTGACCCGGTACCTTGTTTGAACTGTGGAAGTGGGAGGCATTGTCTACTACAACACCACTNTGCAATGTAGGCACACAGCATCCCATCCCATTCCTACTGCCAGCCAGCAACTGTAGAACTGGAACTCAACACCAGTAGCTCATTATTTGGTGTACCACTGCACAAAGAATAGTGTTCCATTGCATGCCAGCTGCTGACCCGGTACCTTGTTTGAACTGTGGAAGTGGGAGGCATTGTCTACTACAACACCACTTGTGACCAGCTGGTCAGAAGTAATAAACNCTTGTTTGAACTGTGGAAGTGGGAGGCATTGTCTACTACAACACCACTTGTGACCAGCTGGTCAGAAGTAATAAACATAAAATATCCAAGTACATGTACATCAGGTAGTTTTCTTTTTGTCTAATATTGACATAATGGCATGTACCAACAGAAAGTCAGTCACTCCTGCAATATTATTAAAATTTTCTCATCTTCTAATTAGTAATAATTAACAAATGGCAATGTTTATTAAATTAAAGTAATTAATATTACAGTAGTATAACAATTAAATTTAATGGGAACAGGGTACCTACCAGTTTCTATCAAAAATTACACTCAACATAGTTAGCTAACCCTTACTTTGTTTCTGAAGAGCTAGAAAATAATCCTAATGTTAAGCAGTGTTATCTCATGCAATTACCTTTCAGTGACTGGAGAGCCTTCTGGTTTCTTCGAGATGATAAAGCGACATGCCAAACCAGCATCTTTCACCATTTGGTCTCCAAGAAATTCTGCTAAACGTTTTGCAGTGGAAATGGAAGTAGACTTCTGAGCTCCATAGTCTTCCAGTTTACGAGACATGGACCGGTTCTCCGATATAAGCTCAAATAGCTCAGAGTCTGGCATGTTACAAGCCTACCATGTTGAAATAATATATAACAAAATAATAATATGAAATAATACCACAAAAATTATAATCACAAAATGATAAATTAAAAGAAGATTAAAAACTTTACGACATTACTATGTGACACAAACTCAAACTGGTTGCAAAATGTTGTCATACTTAAAAAAAATTACTAATCTGAAATCTTAGAAAATAAAAGCAATCCTCACATAATAAAATCTGCTAGCGTAGGGGATTTTAATAATGAATAATGCAAGCATAAAAATATGTAGATCTAAAAATAACTGAACTTTAAAAATAAATAAATCAGCTCATTAAATTTTCTACTTAGTGTAAATTTTGTAATTACTGTCTCATTACATAAAGTTGAAGTACATTACTGCAGTCTTATGAACTTCTTAGGTAAATAATTTCTGATAATGATCCAAGTATTTCAGGACCTCCAAAATAGTAAATAATTTCTGATAATGATCCAAGAATTTCAGGACCTCCAAAATAGTTAACTTGTGATGATGTTTATCTAGTTCATAAGAAAAGCAGTATGATGTAATGATATCCTGCAAACACATTCTGGTACCTTCACATACTTATAAACTTTAAATAAAGCTTGGTCAAGAGCTTATATTTTCATTATACATAAGTGATGCACCTTTAGTGACATAATGAAGGGTTGACATGGGTGGGTTAGTAATCTAATCTAAAAATAGACTGCTTTTTTCTTTTGCTATAACACTTCAAAGCAAAAGTATAAACTGTCCAATCTCTTCCCTTTAAAATTTAAATGCTGGTTTATGACAAAACCAAAAAAATGTATCTTCGAGACAACTTTGCATTTCAGCACAATGCTATGACAGTATCTACATTACCAATGTACAGTATTTACTGGAAACTCGGACAGAGTAACACAAAATTGCATTACAAATAGAAGTAAAATACAGTAGAACCCCACTGATATGACCCCTTACAATTTCTGGCAATAGGATCAGCACTGCGGGATAGTTGTACTTGTAATAAATGGTTTGGTTTGAAAAATTCTGGACTAATTTTGACTCACCCCAATGCCTACAAATCAAAATGTGAAATTTTTTGCAAGAAGTCCAAGTTTAACCATCTCTGGCATGAAAATGACAAGTTTCTAATTAAACATTAATTTATTTTCATAGACACAAATCTCTCAAAAAAAATTGATACTCTAGATTAGGGGTACTCAAATTGTGGCCCGCGGGCCCATTCTTTGTGGCTCGCGCTCGCCGGCTTCAGTAGATACAAGTTACCCAATTCTTATTTTTAGGGTGTCCATTACAAAAATTAAAAAGCAATACATAATACAAATTTATTAAAAGTTAAAGTCACTGATGAAACTAGACAATATTTTTCATTATTTTATCAGTCAGGCAACTTCTGTACATATTTTTGATGTACTACCTCCGCCCGCCATCACCGTATCAAATGAATAAACAAACGACTTGCAAAACGATGCACAATACTAAGAATTTTAAATTTCATCAAATTACCTACATACTTTTAGTTCACAAATATTATTATGTCAAGTGTCGCAAGTGCGGCCTGCGGCGGTCTTAGTTTTTCTTAATATGGTCCCCTAAAAAAAAGTCTGAGTACCACTGCTCTAGATGGACATATATGACTGCCCCTTGTTGGCCCAAAAAGACGCCTAAACATAGTGCTATGTGTAACTTTTAGTGTGTGTGAAGTCCATTTTCACTGACTTAATGCTGGAAAATCAGAGGCTTTATTATGAAAATGTTAACCTATAATTAGAAGTCTATTACACAGGTCTCGCGTGCCATATATGCCCTACACACAAGTGGACACAAGAGGGGAGGGTGACTGGCTTACTTTGGCACCCACCCCCTCTTAATTCCTGTGAAAGCTGGGCTGTGTGTACAATCAATAGAGTTTGCCTGCGGTTTAGGGCAATAATAGACTATCCTTCATGAGATAAGTGTTAAAATAAAATGGGTTTCCTGTAAAGATGTTAAAATAGATGGATGGTCAAGAAACTTCGGGGTTCAAACACAATGTGCAAAATGCCATTCAAAATACATGGGGCAGCCTGAATTATAGAAGCAAAATTGTGTTACGCATGTATGTGACTTTTCTGTATTTTGTTTAATGAACTTTAGTAAAAAAAAGACATAATCGTTGGTGTGTGCATCTCATCTTGTCTACCAGACTTACTCTGCTAGTGTATTCCATTTAAAATTTGACGACCACAATAAATATCCACAGGAATTTATTTATACAACCGTATGTCAGTACGTGGTTTTGATAAGCTTTTTTTCAATTTACAGATACATTTCTTTAAGTGAAACATTGTGAGCAACATGGAACCAACTGACTTGAAAACATGCTGGCAAGTGAGCTGCTCGTCTGTTTTAGCTACAGGTTGTGGCGTGTGTGTTCAATGTAATACGCTATGTTCCACATGACTGATCTGCTACCAATGCCATTACCCAAGTGTGTAAAATGTTTGTTTAGTTTGCAGTATTTGACCACATAGTTAAGCATGTAAACTGCCTTATGTCATCCATCACATTTCCACATTTTTAACATTTGTCGGTTATAGCCAATACAGACAAAACCCACTAATTTCATGAATTTATTGACTAATGACTATATTGACGTGTGACGCGTACTAGCATAATAATTATTTACGACTCCGCCTCATCTTAATGTGACGTCACGTTACCCAGAGCGGGGTTTGAAACCATGACTTGCTTCCAGAGCCAACCTGCACACCCCTAGGCAAGGGGCATCCCAAGGGCAAGGCAGCCGAAGCCATTTATGCCATTATGACAGACGTAACGTGTCTTGTAATCACCCCCACGTGCGACAGAAGCCAGCAATGAAGTCTAGCACTGCCCCTAAGCTCGCAGCAGGGATGCAACCCGCACACAAAGAGTGCAACACACATTACAGGTGTGGCGTGCTAGTGTGCAGTCCCACTTCTCTGGAAACAAGGAAGTGGGTTTTCGGAGAACAATATGGCGTATGCTTCACAAATGAGCCAATAGGTAGGGCGCACAACAGATTTTTCGACGATAACGTCTTTGTAAAGTAGACTGTTGTTCTATTACTGGCTGGGTACGAAAAGTATTTCAAAAATATAANTAGACTGTTGTTCTATTACTGGCTGGGTACAAAAAGTATTTCAAATATATAATTTCGTAAAATTATTAGAGAAAATAATTCAACAATATTATGCAATATTTCTGTATGCTTTTGGAATTAATATCAAGCATGTAAGGAAAGTGGGGTTGGAGAGGGCGGTATACGACGACGTGAAAAAGGTTTCGAGATTGCGTTTCATTTCTATCCTGGTTGTTTTATTATGCATTTCATTTTGAACACCTATACATTACTATTTTATCACAAAGTTTAGTTTCTAAAACTAAAAAAATGCTGGTTTATGACCACCTAAATGTATTATTTAATCTAGGAACTCTTTGTTATCCTGTATTTTCAGCTTGTCTAATGTGCATCGGCAGTACACTCAGAATAGCCAACGTAACATTAACTTTTGTTCATTCGTACATCAGCTGATACAGGATTCTGTAAATGGCACGTTGTTTGTTTGGAATACATCAAATTGCTGCTCACTGACTGTCAGAATGTGGCCTTCTTATATGAAATGAACTATAACTGAAGGGGAGGATGTGGGCTGTCTATGGGTATTGGCTAGGGTGAACAGCCTAGAGCAGAAAGGGAGAAGGGGGTTATCCTTTCATATATGCACTCCTTGAAGTATAGTTCTCGCCAAGAGAAATGCAATGTAAAGAANGCAAAGGAAAAAAAACCACCCCTTATTTTTCAACCAATTTTCCAATTTTCTTAAAGTTTCCAACTTTTTTTTTACTGAATTTTTATTTATTTTTACTGAATTTTTAGTTACTCAAAAATGGGTCTTTAAGGAAAGATGGTCGTAATAAATGGGGCTGCAACAGCCAGATTCTACTGTATATAACTACAAATAAGGGGCAAAAATATAAACATACAACTGAAGTAAGTGACCAGTGACAGAAAAATTTAAAATGTAGCCTACTCAAAATTAAACTGTTTAATTTAAAAACAAACATTTGCCAATACATACCCGGCTGTAAAGAACATCAAGCCAGTAGTCTGCAACTTTAGCAACTGATTCATAGCACTTCTCTAAAGTGTCTCCTTTCAAAAATGCTTCAAACACAGATGACTGAAAGATTTTTACCAACTGTAACTCTCCTCGCCTCTTCACCTCAAACCTGCGAAAGTGAAAATAAGATACAAACAGGCCCTACAGCAAATGGTGTAAAAGAAAAAAATTTACATGAAGTTACTAAAATGTCAATTCATATTCTAATGTGCATAACACATTATAACACAAAATTTATTAGCCATAAATCTACACATTACACCAGCAATACATTAAGACTTAGAATGACTTTACTTAATTTGCTGTCAACTTGAATGGGGGTCTACATGCTAGTGGGTCCGGTAACTTTTATGCAGCTGATGGGCAGAAAAGTTTATTTCAAAAGTGTTCACCTTACCATTAAAAGCCTATAAAAGAAATTATGTGCTTGTTTGGATCATGGTCATACTTAATGTCAGACATTAAGTTCCTACAGCTGCACATCACCTTAAGACCCAAGGAAGACTGTGAACTGAAATTCTGTGTAGTGATGTTTTTGCATGAAATGGAATTAATTATGAAGAGTTATTTTAGACGAACAGTTTCTTCTCAGGTTTAATTCATTATAAATTTCACAAAATATTTGAGTCAAAATGACTTGCTTTTGTGGCTTCACAGAAGCCTAAAATGATATTATGTGGATAAAGTATGTTTTAGTATTACATACATGAAAACTTTTGAAGAGTAGTTAGTAACAGTGAAGGACTAAATGTCAAATATAATGAGTGGTGAGGGGTGCAAAAAAAAATGTAGGTATACACAGAACATTTTTAAGACTACTTTCAAATCTACAACAGATTAAACTTGAAATGAAGAAAATAGTTCTACCAGCCTCTTACTTTACACACACATTTGAGACAGCTACATCTACAGCAGATTCTTGAGTAGAAATTGAAGATTCAACCTTTAAGTTGCACACTTTACAGCTGCTGTGATGTGGAAGTAGTTTTGTCCCTTTGAAATAATTTCCATTTTCTGTACTAATAACGAACTTAAAATTTCTGTGTTCTAGGGGTGTGCGAAAAGTGGATTTTGATATTCAAATATTTTTGAATAGAATAGTAAAATTTTTGAATACCATGCAAGTAGTTTCAAAGTCGAATAGCTACCAGTAAGAGTAAGGATTTCATTTCTGTTATATATAACAGAAATAAATATAAGTTCACTGATCACACAACAAACCGTACCCCACAAATTATGCTTGTATCTGTATCTTCAAGTGCAGCATATCATTTTTACAAGAATATATTCTGCTAAACAATATGCTGCTGCAATGTAACCATTAATAAATAATGCACTAACTCGCACATACGCACACACACATACACACTATTTTTGTGTGACGTATGAAGATATAAGACATACATTGTGACAAAACTATGAAAATGTGCGTGCACTATGGACATAAGGAAGGATACATTTCGGTTGTCAGAAAATATCTCAAAGTTATTTGGGATACAAATAAATGCTTTATCAGGAAAGGAATTTATTTCCTTGGTGTCACAGTTTTATTTTCAGTGGTCCTACCATCTTATTTTCAGTGATCATCATTGTTTGCGTACTGGGTGAGGACACTAGTTCAAATAGGCGTATCTTCTTGGTTGAATTTGTAACGTTGCGGTTTTCCATATATTATATTTATCTGTGTTTCCAGCTATTATGTTTAGGTATGGTTACAGAATATTTAATTATGTTGATGATTAATTTAATATAAATTTAAAAATTAAGCTTTATTATAAATTATATGATATAAACAAAGTACAATGTAAAGTTTGGTTAGATTANATATAAATTTAAAAATTAAGCTTTATTATAAATTATATGATATAAACAAAGTACAATGTAAAGTTTGGTTAGATTATTAGTTTATTAACACAGAGATTGTGTGCAGGGTTTTCTTTCATTTGTTTTGGCGGATATTCAGTATTCCAATTTTGTTTGTTATCATACAATTGCCCTTAAAGGGTATTCTGTATTGAAATGTTTCAATCACGGAACGTAAAGAAAGTTATCCTTGGCTCTCGTCTCGCCATTGCTGGTTGGAGGAGAGATGTGGCGTGGTCAGACGACAATCAATCAGAGAGTAGGTAACAACAGNTCGTCTCGCCATTGCTGGTTGGAGGAGAGATGTGGCGTGGTCAGACGACAATCAATCAGAGAGTAGGTAACAACAAATTGGTAGTAGATTCTGCACACGCTCAAGTTTGGTGTGTGCGGTTGCAGTGCAATATGCTATCATAATGCAAAACACTTCCAAATGTTTGCAATTTCTTGCTACCACGGTCATGATTCAGTAACAGAATTGGTTTACTGTAAGTTAAATTATAGTAGATGAAACTCTTTGTAAACTATTGGAATCAGCTTGTGATACTACTAGCACCATTAGTTCGTGTTCCAGCACAGCTATAACGCGATGTCATGTTGGGCGTAATCATTCAGAGTAGCGGCTTTTCTGAAGGAAACATCCTAGACCAACAAAAGTAGCATTAATGTGTTGTGCACAACTTACCTTGTTAATATTCAGGAGGGCGTAATGTTAAAATAAGTTGAACATATTAAATAAAATAGGTAAAAGTACGGGCAGTTCGCCGCTTTGTTTACGTCGGACGCCATGATTTTTGGTGAAGTAATGCATTATTAACGTGAACAAATGTGCATTGTGCCGTCACCTTATTGGCTGTGGGGTCTGTAGACGTATTCGTAACAGAATTTTACGTGGAAGTTGAAATGCCATTAGTTGAAGTTGAGACGCGACACAGTGCAGATGTGCGAGTTGTGACGTCCAAATCTGACCGTGCGAAGGCTTGTGATTTAAGATTGGAGGGTGCAAGAACGAGTGCTTCTGTGCGTAATATTCACCTATGTGGCGGGTGTTATTGGATTTTATAGTAGATCATGGTGTTTTATGGATTGAGGTCAGATGCACGACAGTTGAATGGGTCGTGGAAAGAGGAATTGTACCTGCCCTACCTAGGTGAGTTAATTCATATTCTTTCGGTGTGTTTTACGGTTCCTTTAAATCCCTAAAATCCCAGATTAGACTAAATTCGTATGTTGGATTAACATTCTAAAATCAGAGGTTAGTTTAAAACCATACTATCCTAGGTTAGTTTAAAATCCTACTATTCTAGGTTAGTTTAAAATCCTAAATCCTTGGTTAGTTTAAAAATGTAAAATAGTGATTCACTCATCGTGGGGTTAGGTTCTTAGGTTAGGTGGGCACATATTACAAAATTAGTCGGACGTTGATGCCCCTAGTATATTCGTGTTCTGCGTAATTAGTAGAGTGGAAATACACCACTTTTCAGTTTTTTTTTACAGAAAAGCCGCTACTCTGGATAATTACCCATGTTGGTTATTGTTCATGTCCACCATGTCGCTGTCTCATGCTCTCATCAATGTACTGAAATTGTATACTTTTGAATGTGTTTGCAGTAATAAAACCCTTTGATTTCCCTGGAATTACAAAAAAAAAACTATGTGTTCGTTATATGGTATGTAAATAAAAGCAATAATAGTGCACAACCGCAGTAACATAACGTTTAGGCCTTGATACCTATTTCTTTGGCTGCAAACAATAAAGAAGAAATATGTCCCTTTCTGTAAATGCTACAGTGAAAATAAATGTGTGTGTGGTATATCTTAATAATTCTGGTTTTTATTATATGTATTTCGATAAGAGTTATTCTATAATATACCATGGCTGGGATATAATGATTGTTGATTTGCCGCCATATGAAGTGGCAAACATTTATTAGAAATGATTAGTTATCATAATCAGTAACGGTCCAGCTCTAATAATTAAGGAATAAAAGTTTAAATAAACATCTTCATTAGTTAGAACAGTTAAGCGAATAACTAGAGTTGTGACTATTCACAAAATTGTGCCAATGTGCCGAATCCTCGATGTGTCAATTCTGTAATGCCTATCCACCGATGTGCTGCCAATGTATGAAAAAGTTTATTGCTTATATTTTAGTTGAATTTTGGTTATTATAATACTGAAACAATGGTATTGGTTAAGTGCAGCACAATTAAAAGCAATTTTTTTTCCTTATTTCAGTTTACAGTGTCCAAAAAGTAAATAGAGTAATACAAAAAGCCACGTAAGTTCAAGTAAAGACAAAAATTTAAAAAAAAGTATGTTGGTATATATTTATATAAATACTTAATTGTTAACAGAAAAAATGGGAAGCATGCATAAGGTTGTTTACATGTTTTGTTGAAGTTGACAGTAACGTGATAAGTCTTGAAACAAAAATGGTGGAATGTTTGGGTGCTATGCTACACATCTGGGTTCGTATGGGTATTTTATAAGCTTAATAACCTG
Organism: Clitarchus hookeri; assembly: GCA_002778355.1. Classification (NCBI taxonomy): domain Eukaryota; kingdom Metazoa; phylum Arthropoda; class Insecta; order Phasmatodea; family Phasmatidae; genus Clitarchus; species Clitarchus hookeri. The sequence continues at coordinate 9,778 of NQII01015801.1, forward strand.
TGGGTAAGCTTTTTATAACTGACAAGTGCAATAAAATATGTTTAATAAAAACCTAAGTCAAACTGAAATACATGTACGAATAATTTTTCAAGAGTCCAAAATAAAAAAAATTATGCATATTGACAAGCAATGCATACAGACTTGATCATCATTGAGACTTCAACATCTGGTTTGCTGGTGTGGGTGGGTGCAAAATGTCACAGAAAATAATAGCATAAAGCAAAAATAGCAGACAAAATAGCCATGTTCAGATTAGAAAAAAGGAAAAGTAAAAAACAAAAATTTTTTGAGACAAAAAATCTACACTGTGTTTGTGTTATCTTATGGTATGTCGCACTCCCCCCCCACCCCCTCCGCCCCTTCAAAAGTCTTTCCACTGGTATGTGTTTGTGAGGTCACACACAGCATGTCACATGCCCGATAAGCAGGCACACAATGGTTTCCACCTCTAACTGTGACATCAGGGATGATGTCTTGCTCGCAGAATGAGAGAGAAAGAGTGAAAGAGAGAGAATGGAAAGGCCTTGCATGGCTGTGAAAACAATCCCCCCCCCTCCTACCTTTTCACATTAATGTTAAGCTGGTATGGTCCATACGGTATAAGAAGGCCACTTTCTGACAGTCAGTGAGTGGCAACTTAACGTTTACGAAACAAACAAAGTGCCATTTACAAAATCC
>NQII01015802.1:0-19337 GCA_002778355.1 Clitarchus hookeri
TCTTCTTCTTCCGGACCCTACCAAAGTAAGCCTGCTTTTTCATTTTATAGGTGATTGAGAACTGCTCCCTCTCTTTTCCTCGCATCCTGTGGAGTTGTCTTCTATCTCGCCTGAGAGCTTTCCGTTCTTGTTCCAACTCTTCATCCCACCAGGATATGTTTGGGAGACCTTTAGTTGTTTTGCGCAGGTTCTCTTCACATGTGTCCTGGATAATCCGTGTCAATTGCTCGACACGGTCATCCAGGGTGCCCATAACATTATATGTACTAAGCTTACTCCGCAGGGCCCGGTCGAAAGCAGGCCAATCCGCCATGTTATGCACATAGCGAACCTCCTTTTCTACCTGTTCTGTTTCCCGGTATCCACCACCGTGTATTTCAAACGTGATCAATCTGTGGTCACTTGAGCTTTCATTCAACACAGTCCAGTACCTTACGTTATTGCAGGCCTTTCTATTTGTGACAGTTATGTCCAAGTACGATTCTGTGTCATGGGCCTGAGAGACGAACGTTGGAAGTTCTCCTTCAATGTTTGCCACATCTAGATCATTAGTGAGTACGAATTGGCTTACCATATCCCCCGCCTCATCAGTGACGGGGGAATGCCATATTTCAGACTTTCCATTTACATCCGCTCCCATAATTAGCGGTTTATTCCTTAATGTATTTACGATCACTTCCCATCTGTCCAGATGTATCTGCGCGTCGTCCCCGAACTGAAAGTACGAGGTGACCAACCAACATTCCATTGTGTCTTTTATCATCTGTACACATGTGTGATGTGTATCCGACACGCTCGTCATCATTGTAATGTTTAGATCCTTGTTGGCTCCCAGCACCCCAGCACGGGGGGACACACCACATGTATATACGTCACCCCTCAGGCCCACAACTTTGTCAAAAGGCACGTAAGGCTCCTGGAATAAAACAATATCCAGCTTCTGCTCCACAACAATCCTATTTAATTCAGCCGCAACTGCTGCTGACCGTTGCATATTCAACTGCCCAACTTTAATGATGTTACACACCATAGTTTATCCTGGCAAGTTCAGCAGACAGGGCCTTCTGGTACTCCGGACATTCCCTGGAATCCACTCGATGTTCATGTGTTTGCCCCTTTTTCTTGCAATTGGCACATGTGTCCTTATGCGTGCTGTCTGCCTTTTTCGGACAGTTTCCAAACTCGTGGCCCGTTATGCTACACATTGAACATGTTGGTTCACTCTCTCTGCACTTTCCAGCTATATGACCCCACTGCTGGCACTTGTAGCAGCGCGAGAGCGAGATATAATCTCGCACTCGGCAGCTCTCATAGCCGACATAGATACGGTCCTTATCTATGAGTGCACTCCTTACACAAGGGTCACAATGGAGCACCACGTTAACCCTATCTGCTTCTCTTCGGCCAGTTCTGTGGCTAATTGAGACTACCCTTTTAAATGACTCCAGAGTATGTCCTCCACACTTTCCATCTCGGTAGTTCTGCCTGAAAATAGTTTCAGGCAGATCTACATTATCCTCGCATCGTGGCACATCATACACAATTATTTTGGGGTCGCGTCTCCTTGGCTCCTCCAATTTTAGTCCTAATGCCTGAATTTTAGCCACATTGTTGATGCTTTGGAGGGTCTTCTCATCCCCTGCTTCCACTAAGATCCCTCCGCCTCGTATACCTCTTATATTTCTAATTTGGAGGCCCTCTCCTTTGGGATCGAATCCCTTCTTAAGTATTTCCCTCGTTTCATTGCTCGTTTTCCCTTCGCCCTCCGGATACACCAATACAATTTTCTTCGCCGGTTTGGGTTTATACTCCACCCCGGCCGCCTGTGCATAACTTTTTATGACAGGTACTTCCGGTTTTTGTGGCCTGGTAGATTCAGACTTTAGTCCACTATATTCAGCCTGCTGAAGCCTTCCAAGTAGCTGACTACTCTGGATCAGCACTCCATCTATGTTGCCTTGAATTTGGCTTAGTTTAGGCACCAACCAATTAGCCTGGGTTGAATTTATTTTTGAGCTTTTGCTCATTATCCATTTTTGCATTGTTTCGACTAGTTCTTTTGTCTCCTCATGCATCTTCATAATATTCTCCCTTTCTTTAGCCAGTGAGTCTCTCCCAATTTTCACTTCCTCTTGAAACCTAAGTTTCCGTTTGGCCTTTGTCGCACTTGTTTCCAAGTCTTCATCCACTGTTTTCATGGAAGATCTAGGAGCTGCCTCTGCTTCCTGCGCATCAGGGAAGACCAGTCTGGACGGCTTGAGGGGCTTACCCTTCTTACCCACCAGGGTAAATTCTTGGATACTTCTTGTGGCTGTCCTTAAGTCCATTTCCTCTTCTGACGAAGAGGATGCCTCTTCTGAATCCGAACGACCAGCCTCCTCACCTTCCGCAACAGGGGCAGTGACATCTTCCTCCTCCTCAGATTCTCTCGTCTGTAGCTCCCCATATACTTCCTGAACCCAGGCATTCACTATGGATTCCTTTACGCCTTGCACATTTTTCCAAATCTTACGGTGGACCCGTTTCCTTCCAGCTGACATTGGGTATTTACTCCAATTGAAATTGGGGTCCCTTAGTCTTTCTAATACCGCCAGTGCCATCTTACTTGGGACGAGCTCCCTTTTCAGAAAGCCCGTCAAGCCTTTCCTTTTTTCCTTTAGGGTTAGGGAACTCTCCTTTACTGTTAACCCTAGTGCCTCCATAATTTCCATTCTTTGTTGCCCACCAGGGCTACTGGGAGACGCCATGGTGCTCCTGCGGCAGCAGGACCCGCACTATGGATCTTCACTCTTCTACAGGTTCTGGAAGTCTCAATTAAAGAGTACAATTCACAAAACAATAGTCACTAACACTTTCACAANGACTATTAATTTCTCACGCCGAGTCACGCCCGACCATGCCCCCCCGACTATCAGGCTCTGATGGCAGCCGTCTAAAAGCCAGTCTGCCCGTCCATCAGCCGGAGGGACACAGTCAGAACTCGACTGCCACCGCCGCCCCGGCGAACCCGACTATCCCGTAGACTAGCCTTTCGGCCGGCCTACCAATGTCGAAGAACACCGAGACGGCGACACCAGTCGCGACCCGACGTGTTGTTCCGCGTTTATCCCTACGCCCACTTTCCGGTCCAGCCAGGCAGCCATCCAGGACAATTCTCCCTTCAGAACTACCTGACCTTTCCTTCCGATGAGCGTAGGGAATGGAGTTGAACTCCACACTGGCGCCCAGTCCGCGAGGAACCACGTGGAGGTCGCCGCCCGGCTCCCCAGCCCCTCATTTTTTAATTTTCTATTTTCCTGTTTTTTTTTATTTGTAAACATAAAATACAAAACATATATTGTAACACAACGTGCACAGAGAAAAATATAACATAAGATAAAACAACACAATGTAATAACAACACAAAATAATAACATAATTTGTAGCTATAGGTGTAATGTATTATGATATGAAATGAGTATGGTACTACAGCGAGGGAATAACAAAATACATAACACAATATAATAAAACAAATTTATAAATGGAACGAAATACTAAGACTAACCATTAAATTAGGATAAACAAAATACAACACAAACAACATAATGTAATAATACCCTCCACCCAGAATGACATTAACTATATATAATAAACTAACAATTTTGAACAAAGACCTCACACTCACCACAACACAGACAATGACATATTTTGAACAGTTTAAACAGTATTAATAAAATGTGAAATGTGAAATGAAATATATATATAAAAACAAACAGACCAGAGAGACACTAGAGACACTATATTAATCCAAATCTAAATCGTCATTTAAGGTTTTAACAACTGTATACATCTTATTAATAAATGAATTTACATATTTAACTATATTATGATCATATATTTCTAAATTGTTGATTGGCCAATTTTCAAGATGGAATGTTAATTTAATTATTAAAATTTCTCTCTCTAATTCAAATAAATTGCAACTATAAAGGAGGTGATGTATATTTTGAATGCCGTTCCCACACTGGAATGTATTATCTGCGAATTTATTTATATTTTTTAAATACGCTCTTATCTGGCAGTGACCCGTTAAAAATTTTAATGACTCTAAATTTAAACTATTTTTACTATTGTACCAGTTACTAATGTTTTTAATAAAGTTTTTTAAATCCAGTCCACTACTGTCCGAGTTATATTCTTCTTGCCATTCTTCTACACTATTTTTGTAAAGTTCTTCTTTTAGTTCATGTACACTAATAGGGCAATCACCGTGGTTAATAGTTATCCAGTCTATGTTATCTAATGTTTCTTTTCTATAATTATTGCCCTTATATTCCAGTTCATTTTGTTCATTTTTAATTTTATATACTATGTTCCTATCTTTTACACTATAATCTATTGGAATTTGCTTGCTGCAGGTTATCACTGCCAGATAAGAGGTTGTGGGTGTAAAGTTCATTATTTTAATTAAAACATACCTCTGAGAGGCCCTCAGTATTCTCTTTATGTGGGTGTGGTCGATCCGGTCTCGATAGCAAGAACTGGCATACTGCACTATGTTTGTATACAAAGATTTATAAATTATTATTTTATTACTATAGCTATACTGTTGGATATTCCATATAATTTGTTTTAACCGCAAAAAAATTAACTTGACTTTATTAGTTATATATTTAATATGTGGAATGAAGCTAACCTTATTGTCTAACACAATGCCTAAATATGTGATTTCCTTTTTGAATTTAATTGAAACATTATTGTATTTAATTGTTGGCGGTCTTTTGTCTAGGTTTCCTTTAAGCATAATAGCAAGAGTTTTCCCTGTTGATAATTGTAAATTATTTTCATCCATCCATTTGTGTGTTTTTTCCATAAGTATTTTTGCCTTTGATTCTAATTCTAATCTGGTATTTCCTGATATTAATACTAAACAATCGTCTGCAAATGCAATGGTTTTAAACTCGTCGTTATTTCCCTGTATGAATTTATTTATGACTAAGTTCCAGAGTGTTGGTCCTAGTACCGAACCTTGTGGGCAGCCTCTGTTAGAATTTCTTTTGATTATTAAATTAGATTCTTTTATTATTATTTGTCTGTTATTTAAATAGTCCCACAAGGTGTTCTTTAATTGTGTGCCTATTATTAATTTATTTATTTGTTTTTTAATATCATGCCAGGTGACAGTAGAGAAGGCGTTACTAATATCCATCGAAATTCCTAGAATGTATTTAGTGTTGGTGTCTTTAATTATATGTATTACCTTGTTAATAGCCATCTCTGTAGATTTAATTTTTCTAAAGCCAAATTGGTTAATGTGTAATGTTGTTTCTATATGATCTTGAATTTTACTAAATATTATCCTTTCATAAATTTTTCCTAAAACTAGCAGTAAACATATGGGTCGATAAGAACTAATGTTATGTTTTAATTACCTTTATATAGAAAAATAATTTTACCTATTTTCCAACACTCTGGAAAACTTCCTTCTATGTAACATTTATTTAAAATTTTGTAAATAGTGTCTTTTATTTCCTCCCAGATTATATTATTACCTCAATAGTTATTGTGTCTATCCCTGGAGCTTTCTTTAAACTACATTTTTTAATGGCTATTTCAATATCATCTTAGTCAATTTCATCTACTGGTAAGTGTTCTTCCATTTCATTTAATTCTATGTTAATTATTTGTTCTTTATCTGATTCAATATTTGGTAAGAGATTATCCATTAATTTTGTGTATGTTTCCTTAATTGTTGTTGTATATTTATTTTCTATTTTTATGCTACTAATGGGTTCTTTTTTCCTTAATTTTTTCCTCGCTATTTTATCTACTACGCTCCAGGGTGATTTTTGTGATTCTTCTTTAATGAATTGAGTCCATTTATTATAAATTGTGTGTTTAATTTTGTCTTTGTACTGTTTTCTTAATATTTTATATTCCTCCTTGTATATTAATTTTGCATTGCATTTGCAGCAGCTCCTATATTTTCTATGTTTCTGATTAACCTGTATCCTTAATAATTTTATTTCCTTGCTCCACCACCAGTTTTGTCTATGTTTATTATTTTTGGTTACTGTTTCTTGAATTTTACATGCGTTTATTATTATATCTTGTAATTTGTTTATAGTTTCATTTATTGGTTCTTCTAATTTTATTTGGTTAATATTTTTATTAATTTCTTCCCTGACTTTATCCCAATTTTTAACATGTTGGTGTAATCTTTTTTCTATTAGAGTAGTTTGAGTTTCTGTTGCTATACTAAAAATTATTGCATTATGATCACTGATACTTTCCTGTACTGTCCAGTTTTCTATTTTTCCTTCCAAATCTCTCGTTACTAATGTTAAGTCTATGTTTTCCTGACCATGGATGGAATCAAATGTGTAGATGTTACCCTCCCTGTTGCAAAGTGCCCAATTATGTTTTTCTATTAAGTTAAGTATTTCTTCCCCTCTTTCGTCCTGGTTTTTTGAATGCCAAAAATGTGATTTTGCGTTAAAGTCCCCCCCAATTATTAATTTCTTGTTTCCTATTTCCCTGATAATTTTGTCAATGTGTTGTATTATGTGATCAATTTCTTGATTAGGGGGCATATACACTGATACTACTGTTAGTTCCTCTTGATTTACTAAAACTCTTGCTACCATTACTTCTTTTGTTGCTAAATGTTGTATGTTTAAAATTCTATATTTAGAGTTAACGATGATAGCTGCCAATGCCTCACTTTTATCAAATTTTGCTATTTGCCAATTACTATTTAAATTAATATACTTATTGCAATATAGATATGGTTCTTGAATCAAGGCCAAATCGTAATTTTGTTCGTCTAACTGGTTTGTGAAATCTATTGTGACTGTTTTGGATCTTTGTAAATTAATCTGTACTATTTTGAAAATACTGTTGCTATCTTGAGCCATTAAATTTTATCTAATCGAAATTGAATTTTGAATAATGAATTTAATTTAATTTAGTCTCCAAAATCTGNTTGAATCAAGGCCAAATCGTAATTTTGTTCGTCTAACTGGTTTGTGAAATCTATTGTGACTGTTTTGGATCTTTGTAAATTAATCTGTACTATTTTGAAAATACTGTTGCTATCTTGAGCCATTAAATTTTATCTAATCGAAATTGAATTTTGAATAATGAATTTAATTTAATTTAGTCTCCAAAATCTGTTTCTCTTTTTAGTCTTTTTTTAGCTATGATGTAGCATGGGCAGCTACCATCGGTAGCCATATGCCTTACATCTATTCCCTGTTTACTATTCCTCNTTTAGCTATGATGTAGCATGGGCAGCTACCATCGGTAGCCATATGCCTTACATCTATTCCCTGTTTACTATTCCTCACACAGTTGATGCATTTGAAATTTTCTATAACCTCACATGTTCTTGCTTCGTGGCCAGACCCACCACACTTACCACATATACTTTCTGTCGATCTGCATCGCTTATTCGTGTGTCCGTATCTCCAGCACTTTGTGCATCTCATGGGTGAGATGAATTCTTTCAGTCGGTAGGCCTCCCAGTTGCAGTATAGTTTGTTTTTATTTTTAAGGATTCTATATATTTGTGGGCTAGTTTCTATTACTACGTTGCGTCTATTGTTAATTACTCTTGTTTCGAAACAAATCTTTGTATATGTTTTATGCTGTTCTTCCCCTACTATATCTATTATATTCTGTGTGTATATTTTATTTAAAAGCTCCTCTTTGTCTATTTCTGTACTGACTTCATATATCATTAATTTTGGTTTTCGTTTCTCTAGCCTGTCTATCTTGAGTTTAATATGTTTATTTGCAATTTCTTTTTCTAACTTATCTGCCTGCTCCCTGTTTGGTACTTCTAATATAATTGCTTGTGAGTTAGTTTTTATTATTTTGTTTATTTGGATTTTTTTTTCTGTTGGTTTAATATAATTTATAAGGTCGCGCTTTGTACTTTCGCTACTTCCGTCTTTTACTATTTCTACAGGTTTAATAATTAATTTAATTGGTTCCTCCTTTTTTGTGTTCCAAATATTCCTAATAGGTTGCTGTTCCGTTACTATTTGTTTCTTTTTATTATGCTCTCTCTCCATGAAGATCCCCTCCATTTGTGCCTTTAGTTTTACTATTTCACTATTCTGTTCCAAAATTATGTTCTGTAGCTCCTGCACCTTTTCTACTATCTCTACCTCGTTACCTTTACTATTGACTAAGTGTTCGATTTCTTTTGTAATGTCTATTGCTATTTTGATAGTTGTGTTTGGATCTTCCGTTTTACCTCTTTTTCTTTCCTGTTGTGTTAGGGAGTCCTCTTCTCGCTTCCTTTTCTCCATCTCTTCCGTTCCCTTTCCTACGGTGAATGTTCCTATATTTTCTTCTAAGTCTACTGATGCTGCCCAATCCCGTGTGGTCTCCATCCCTGTTGTTGCTGTTGGTGGTCCCGTGCTCCTCGATATCGATGTCTCCCTGCTCTGCGGCGGTGAGTATATCGTCTTTGTGCTTTTGGCCATTGGTGTTGAACTTACTAATTTAGATCTACCTGATCTACTGCTACCAGACATACTAAACTACTCTACTACTAAAGGTACTTCGGAGCCCCCGGCCGACGGCTCCTCCCTTGTNTACTGCTACCAGACATACTAAACTACTCTACTACTAAAGGTACTTCGGAGCCCCCGGCCGACGGCTCCTCCCTTGGGTCCCCCTAGTGACGTTAATTTTGAATTTAAATTTGCAAAGTTTTTCAATTTTAGATTTGATTCCTCGTGTGTACTTAAATCTTCTTCCTATTAATGTCCTGATTCCAAAAATGTTCACATTGTCCCGATCCGTCAATTCTGGGCTGAAAAATTCAAATTCTTATTTATTGCTTATCTGGCAAAATTCATGAATCGTTTTATTAATATTTTATTTAAATTCTAAAGGTTGAGCAGATTACAAAAATACTTTACTTTACTTTCTAGGACTATTAGTTACTGAGATATAAAAATTTTGAAATACATAACTTTTTCCATATATGGATTTTTACTTTATAAAAATGTTCTAAACATGATTTTAAGTTTGGTCCCTTGTAGGTGAGGTTTAAGGTGGGGGCTGTAAAAATTTTGTCCTTTTTGCTCTAGGATCGATATTTAAAAAGTTATGAGCGTTTTTAAGTTTTTATATAAATTTTTAAAAAAGTGACTTTAGGGATTTGAAAAGAAGTTTTGAAGTTACGCTCAACAAGTTCGATGCTCAACAGAAATGTTAAAATTTATGAAAGTTTTGAAAGAAATAACGTTTTTTGAATGTATTTTGAAATGGATAACGATTCATGAAGTTACCAAACTGGAATTAATTCGCGAAAACGCCCAGTACTTTTCCACTCTGGGTTTACTTGAGGTCACTGATGGTTCAAATGAGTTCACTTACCGAAATTTGGCCTGGACTTAAAGTTCGCGAGCCAGACTGTCGCAGGTTCACCACTGCAGTGCACTTTTATAGGTTAATTTAGCATCTAACTAAAAAGCATTATTTCTACTACACTATTGCATCTATTTCGCTAAAATTTTGATAGTCTACTGAGAATCCAATACAGTTTTATAATAGTGCACTGCCTCTTCTTAGAATTTAATATTTACTTAGTTATTGATTTTTAAAGTTCGTATATAGGGACAGGTAACTGTTAGACACGACCGAAGCCGAGCTCTTATTTGTTAACGGGGCGCTCTTAGCCGCGAGGCCATACCGCACCCCGGCCTCCCAGTAGGCGGGGAAGAGGGATCACGCCCTCTCATCGCAGACATGACCAGCGCTTTCTGAATTGACCAAACCCGTTTGCCCCGACCTGTACACAGGCCGCACCAGGCAGAGCCCCGATCTGATATTGCAGATCGCACAGAGCATGTCCTACCACAAGGCCTGAGATTCTAGCACTCAGATTACCAAGCGTGTGGTATAGCCGGAGCACTACCCACGCCCCTGACGTGATCTCGGGCACGCCCCCGGAACAATCCTGTTCAACGTCCGGCTCTTTTAGCAAGAGGGGGAATCTCTCCGAGCCTTCTCCAGCATGCGGAGTCAACCACTGCCAGCACGAGTCCAACCTCGTCTGATCCAAATTCCAGGGAGTACCCCTGGATGGGCCAAGCGGATCATCCCGTGCTCCCTCTTAATTTCCATGGCACGTATGGGTTTTCCTGTGTCCGACTGCGTCGCCTAACCTCTATACGGGAGTGGGCGGAGTCCCTCAGAACAGGTGGGGACCGCCATGACCGTCCGGATTTACACCCTTTGCTGTCTTCACCAGGAGCCGAACTCCCACGGAGCCGTACACCAGGCCGACCCGCAACATCAGACACGCGTCCTTTACCATCCTAGAATTTCTTCACAGGGAAATTCCTGTTTTGGGCCCCAGTGGCCTGAGTGCCAAGAGGTACCACACCCCACCAAGTGGTCGGGCCTTGGTACTATCTATCGGCCCAAGCCATCACGGCAGATACCCCTGAACAGCCGCTAGAAAACTGTTTCCCATAGGGCACGGGCGGCAGAGCCCAGTCTGTTTAATCAGGGGTGGCACGAGAAGCCCTGGGTTGCCATGGATGTTGAGAGGCTATAAGAGACGCATCACCCATCCTTTCCGGAAACCGGTAAGTAGGTTCGTCTCGGTTACCATAGCCTTGTACTGCCACGCCACCTCGAATGACCAACCTACACTCCCCCCACCGGGGTGACCGTACGATCCTCCCCCCCGTATATAGGGACAAGAAGAAGAAGAAATTTTGAAAAGACTGGATCCCACTTAGCCTTAGGGCCATTCGGGATGTTAAATTCTACGTTAAAAGTTAAAATTGATTATCCTCTAAATAGGGTTACCATATGTATCAAAGTCATGCCAACACAACCGTGTTGTTTTATGTTTTATTGTTTGTGTAGTGTTTGGTGTTGTTTATAGCGTTAGTTTTAGTGTGTTGTGTTTTCAGCTCCAGTGTGTAGACGCGCGCAATCGCAAAGCCCCGCCTAGCGCCACCATCCCAGCCATCCGGATCCTCCATGAAGGACGATGGTGCATGCAATCGCAAAGCCCCGCCCGACAACACCGCCCCAAGCATCCAGATCACTCTTGACTGGCTTTTCAGCCGGTCGACGAGTTCTCCTTCAGCCGAGACAACGCCGCCGGACGAAACTGGTCGGCCACACACCATCATCCCAACATTTACGTTAGGTTGTGTAATCTGCTGCTCTATGAGCGAGGACGCACGCAATCGCAAAGTCCCGCCCGACAGCACAGTTCCTTGAAACTGCACCACCGGACAACACTGATCGGCCGCGCGCCCCCCCTCAGCAACTTGTGTACACAAATTGTGCCGGCAATGACCTTATGGCAAGTTCCTAATTCTAAATCGAGATTTGAATTTATAGTTTAATACCACTGCCAGGGAACTACTACTGGTTACATTGAGGAAAACGGATAGAGAGGTTAACATTATATAGGAAATCTACGTGGGCTTGAGAATCTATGAGGTCCCGCACTCTGATGTTCTGAGTGCGGGAAGGCGGCAGTTAGTCTAGGTACCGGTAATTTTTCTAGTTATTATCTTTAGAGTCTCAATCCTCTTTCTAGATACAGAAAGAGGTGAGCAAAATCGAGATGTTCTATGCTACTACCTACACAGAGCCACGCTCGCAGGTGCCCCCACGACTAGCAAGCTCGCCAGAGACCAACTTTTCAGCCAGCTCTGTGGATCAACTTTTCAGCCAACCCTAAGGAGCCCACCAGCCGACGGGACACCAGCAAGACTCATCTACCGCCACCGACCCGCCCAGGACAGCCAACCAGCAGGCCGACTTTTCAGCCAGTCAGCGAGGAAGAACTATCACCGGGCGGGCCAGCGACACCAGATGCGACCCAGTGCGCTAAACCGAGTTCTTCCCTGAGTCTGCTTTCCGTTCCAGAACGACAGCCATCCAGGACAATTCTCCCTTCAGAGCTGCCGCTTCTTCCCTTCCGGCAGACCCAGGGAATGGAGTATTTCTCCAAACCGGCACCCAGTCCGCGAGGAACCACGTGGAGGACGCCGCCCGGCTCCCCAGCCCCTCATTTTTATCTTTTTCTTTTTTCTCTTTTTTTTTATTTTTTCTTTTCAAACACAGGACAATACACTACATCGAGAAATACATGACCAAAATAACCAGAATAACACAAAAGAAAATAACAAAATAACAAAAATAACTCAAAAATAACAAAGCTTGATTACATCTTATAATTTAAACAATACCAAATAGCAAATAAAAACACTTAGAATTTTGATTACATGATTATATAATTTAAACTAATATACTATACCTAAATTCCACACATATATACCTATACACCTATTAAAAAAAAAACNAAAAAAAAAAAAAAAAAAAAAAAAAAAAAAAAAAAAAAAAAAACCAACTCCCTGAAATGAAATAAATAAATAACGTAAACAAACACATACATAAATATATAAATATAAATCTATCTCTATAAAATAGAATGAATGAAATGAAATATAAATAAAATAAACTATATATGACAAATTAACATAACCCAAAACCCAGCACACAACACACACACACTCACACACCAATCCCCAGGATAACAATACTATAACTAATTATACTACTAATAATGATACTACTAATAAGTCCTATACTATAGATCTTCGTTTAATGTCTTGACAATCTTATATATTTTCTCAATAAATTTAGTTACTAGGTCTGCAATTTCACTATTATAAATTTCTGAATGATGTAGAGGCCAGGTTTCTTCTTTTTGGTATAATTTAATTTCTAATATACTTATTTCCTGTTCAAACATTTCACAGTTATATAAAATATGGTGAGTGTCCTGAGGGGCGCGGCCACATTGGCATGTATATAGGGACAAGAAGAAGAAATTTAAGAAACCGCGAACCCACTTAGCCATAGGCCATCCGGGAGTGAAATTCTGATAAAACGTNAAGAAGAAGAAATTTAAGAAACCGCGAACCCACTTAGCCATAGGCCATCCGGGAGTGAAATTCTGATAAAACGTTGAAGCCAAATTATCCTATATTGGAAATTCTACCATATACAGTCTCGCCAACACAACCGTGTTGTTTTGTATTTTTTGTTTGTATAGTGTAAGGTGTTGTTTATATCGTTAGTGTAAATGTTATGTGTTTTCAGCTCTAGAGTGTTGACGAGCGCAATCGCAAGGCCCCACCCAGCATCCCCGCCCCGACCATCCTGTTCACCCATGTTCAGCCTTTCGGCATGAACACAAGATCCCTTTCGGCCAAGGCGACGACACCAGACAAGACCGGTCGGCCGCCCGCCCCCACCCCAGAACTTATGTTGTTTTGGTGTTATGTTTTCTCGAAGGATGTGAACAGACGCAATCGCAAGGCCCCACCCAGCGAAACCCCCCCAGCTTCCGGATCGTCCAGCAACAGCCTTTCGGCATGCTACTAGAGTCACCTTGACCAGAGAGATGTCGCCAGGCCAAACCGATCGGCCGCGCGTCCACATCCCAACATTTACTTGAGGTTGTTTTGGTTGCCCTAAGAGCGGGGAAGCACGCAATCGCAAGGCCCCGCCCGACCTGCCAGCTCCAGATCGGAACTACGAAGCCGGACGAAACCGGTCGGCCGCGCCCCCCCACTCAACAACTTGTGTACACAGTTCGTGCCAGCGAAGACAGTACAGTACAGTACATNTAGCTTAATTTATCTTTGATACCACTGCCAGGGAACTCGCTACGTTACAGGACAAAGGACAGATAGGTATGACAGGTTAACATTTTTAAGGACATTACTACGTGGCCTGGGAATCTCCAAGGGGTCCCACACTCTAGATCTTTTGAGTGTGGGAAGGCGGCAGTTAGTCTGGGCACCGGTTAATTTATTTATGTATAATTTTAAGTCTCATTCCTCCTTCTTTTGCAAGAAAAAGGCGAGCGTTATCACGGGTATACTCTATCACTCCGAGCCATGCCCGATGCTGCCCCCCCGACCAGTGAACCCACCGGTGTCCAGCCTCTCGGCATGTCCACCGTTAGACAGCCTTTCGGCATGCCAATAAAGGGATCTCCAGCCGGCGAGACAACACCGGGACCCGTCCAAAGTCACCCGCCCGGCCGAGGCCGCCCACAGCAAACCAGTCCAAGGACTGGCCCGCAGGACGGCCCCGACCCAGCCAGCGACCCCGGCCGTGACCCAGGTGCTTTCCGAATTCTTCCCTGAGCCCACTTTCTGTTCCAGCGCGACAGCCATCCGGGACAATTCTCCCTTCAGAGCTGCCGCACCTTCACTTCCGGCGGACCCAGGGAATGGAGTCTTGCTCCAAACCGGTACCCAGTCCACGGGGAACCACTGGGAGGTCGCCGCCCGGCTCCTCAGCCCCCCATTTTACTTTTTTCTTTTTCTCCTTTTTTTTCCTTTTCATCTTTATTTTTACAACACAAAACAAAACGCTAAAACAAAATAACTCAATAGTACAAAAACCTTATTTTTCTTTTCAGAACAACATTGACATAAACCACATAAAACCAACATAAACATAGAACACAAAACATAAAACATTAAACAAAACAAGGCATAACTAGACAACACAAAACAAACCACAACAAACCCTACAGTCAGTTCAGCTGACAGCAAATAATCAACACAAAGCAAATCACAACAAAACCATAAACCGCAACAAAACCCTAAAGTCATTTCATCTGACAAACAAATATATACTATCAACACAACAACCATAAGATAATATAAACAAAAGAAAACCACTACCAGTAAATAAATAGATACATAAGTAAAAAAAAAAAAAAAAAAAGTCAGCCACACCGCTATCTACCACACAAAAAACACACACACAAACCCTCCACATACTATTCTCCAGTATATCAAGCTAATACTATAACTATAACTACAAACTATAGCTAATGACAATTTTACATAATTCACAATAAAATAAAATAGATAAATACATCCACAAACAGTATCAATTAATATCTTCATTAATTGTTTTTATAACTTTATATATATTTGATAAAAATTCATTAATACATTCCACAATCTGACTATCATAAATTTCTAATACTATCAGCGGCCAAAATTCTTGTTTTTTCCGGAGTTGGTTTTCTAAAATTCTTCTTTCTTGGTTAAACATAGAGCAGTGAAACATTATATGGTAAATATCTTGGGATGCAGCACCACACTGACACAGATCTTCCTCTACTTTATTTATTAATTTAAGGTATGACCTCACCTGGCAGTGTCCGGTTAGTATTTTTAAAGAGTTAAGTGTTAATTTAGTTTTTGAAAGGTACCATTCATTAATGTTTTTGATATAGTTTTTAAGGTTAAGTCCACTATTGTCACTATTATATTCTTCACTCCACAAATTTACACTATCTTTATACAGTTCTTTTTTTAATTCTTTAATTCCAATTGGACATTCACTATTATTTATTTGTACCCATATTGTTTCATCCAAAAAAGTTCTATTGTATTGATTGTTCCTATATCTAATGTCTCCTTCATTTTTGATACTATAAATTAAATTCCTATCTTTAATACTATAATCTATGGGTATAATTTTGCTAGATGTTATCACTGCCAGGTAAGACGTAGTTGAATTAAAATCCATAAGTTTAATTAAAACATAACGCTGGGAGGCTCTAAGAATTCTTTTAATATGAGTGTGATCTATCCGGTCACGATAACATGACTCATATTGTACTATATTTAAATAAAGGGCTTTATATATTACTATTTTATTATTATATTTGTACTTTTGAATGTTCCAGATTAATTGTCTTAATCTTAAAAAAATTTGTTTTACTTTATTGGTTATATATTTAACATGAGGAATGAAACTTAACCTATTATCAATTACCACCCCTAAATATACAATTTCTTTTTTAAACTTAATTGGTACAGAATTATATCTAACAGTTGGAGTTCTTTTATCTAAATTACCCTTAAGCATGATGGCGTAGGTTTTGTCAACTGACAACTCTAAATGTTTCTCCTCCATCCACCGACCAGTTACTATCATTAAATTGTTTGCTTTTGTCTCTAATTCTTTCCTATTATTACCCTCTAACAGTACCAGACAGTCATCTGCGAATGCAATGGTTGTTATATTATTAGTTGCATTCAGTTCAATATATTCATTTATAACAAGATTCCAGAGTGTTGGGCCCAATACGGATCCCTGTGGGCAACCTCTATTTATATTTCTATTAATTATTACTTGATTCTCTGATATTATTATTGATCTTCTATTTAAATAGTCCCACAGGGTTTCCTTTAATTTTATCCCTAAATTTAATTTATTTAATTTTATTTTGATATCATTCCATGTTACTGTCGAAAAGGCGTTACTTATATCCATTGATATTGCAAGTATATATTTAGTTGTATTGTTTTTTATAACTGTAATAAGTTTATTTATTGCTTGTTCCGTTGATCTATTACGTCTAAATCCATATTGATTATCGTGTAAATTATTTTCTATTATATGTTGTATTCTTTTAAATATTATTCTTTCAAAAATTTTACCAAAAATAGGGAGTAGGCATATAGGTCTATAAGAGCTTATTTTATTTTTAGGTTTATTATTGCTTTTATACAAAAAGATAATTTTTCCAATCTTCCAACACTCTGGGAATCTGCCTTCATTAAAACATTTATTTATTAATGTACTAAAGATTTCTTTAATTTGATCCCAAATATTTTTAATCACTTCTATTGTTATGGTATCTATACCTGGACCCTTTTTAGTACTACATTTCTCTATTGCGATAAGATAAAGTAGATCACATTAAACAACGCAACAAACTAGAAGACTTGGATTGATTATTATGTTAACTTTTATCTCGTTGTTTATTTCTAAATTAGGGAAAAGTTTATTCATAAGTTGTGTATATGTGTCGTTTATAGTTGTTGTATATTTATCTTCTATTTTTAGGCTGGCTATTGGTTCTTTCTTTTTTAATTTACGTCTAGCGAGTTTATCAACTAAATTCCATGGTGATTTTAAAGCTTCTTCCCTAATAAATTCCGTCCACTTGTTATATATATTTTGTTTAATTTGATTTTTATATTGCTTCCTGACTTCCTTATATTCCTGTTTATAAATTAATTTAACATTGCACTCGCAGCACCCCCTGTATTTCCTATGTTTTCTATTTACTTTCCTTCTTAATACTGTTAACTCATTGTTCCACCACCAGTTACTTTTATATTTCTTATTGTTAGTTAATCTCATCTGTTGTTTGCATGTATTAATTATTAGTTCCTGTAATTTAATTGCTATATCGTTAACTTGTTCCTCTGTTTTTATTTGTTTAATTTCTCGTGATATTATTTCCCTAACCTTATCCCAATCTTTAACATACTGGTGTAATCTTTTAGGTGTTACTGTTATTTNTCTCGTGATATTATTTCCCTAACCTTATCCCAATCTTTAACATACTGGTGTAATCTTTTAGGTGTTACTGTTATTTCTAGTGTTTCTATACTTAGTTTAAAGCTGATTCTATTGTGATCGCTGATACTAGGTTCTACCTGCCAATCAATTATTCTGTTTTTTAAATCCCTGGAAACTAAAGTTAGATCTATATTCTCCTGCCCGTGGATGGAGTCGTATGTATACAAATTTCCTTCTTCGTTACACAAAAACCAATTATATTTCTCTATTAAATTTATAATAATTTCACCTCTGTCATCTGGAGTCTTTGAATACCACATTAAGGATTTTGCATTGAAATCTCCTCCTATTATTAAATTTTTATTTTCTACGACCTTGACAATTAATTCTATCTGTTTAATTATGTAATCAATTTCTTTACCAGGAGGGAGATACACTGACATTACTGTATATTCTACATTACCGATCAAAACCTTCGCCACCATAANATTTCTTTACCAGGAGGGAGATACACTGACATTACTGTATATTCTACATTACCGATCAAAACCTTCGCCACCATAATTTCCCCAGTGACCAAATGTTGTAAATTTAAAACCTTATGTCTAGAATTGACGATGATGACTGCCCAAGCATTAATTTTATCATTACTTATTATTTGCCAATCTTTACTTAAATTAATATATTTGTTACAATAAAGGTATGGTTCTTGTAAAAGTGCTATATCAACTTGTTCCTCATTTAATTGGTTAGTGAAATCTGTCGTTACTGTTTTTGAATGTTGAAGATTTAATTGTACAACCTTAATACTAACATTACTACAACTTTGCTGGCTCATAAAAATTAATCAAAATAAACACANAGATTTAATTGTACAACCTTAATACTAACATTACTACAACTTTGCTGGCTCATAAAAATTAATCAAAATAAACACAAATTCTAAACATCAGAAACTATACACCAAAGTCCGTCTCACTTCTAAGTTTATCTTTAGCCATTACATTACATGGGCAGTCAACATCCGTCACTACATGTCTAATTTCTGATTCTGGTTTCTTTATTCTAACACAATTTATACACTTGACGTTATCCACAACTTCACATGCTCCCATGCCGTGACCGGACCTACCACATCTCCCGCATATAATTTCGTCCTGTCTGCATCTTTTTTCTGTATGTCCATACCGCCAACACCGCTTGCACCGCATCGGCGATATGAAGTCTTTCATTTTGTACGCCTCCCAGTGGCAATATATTTTGTTCTTGTTCTTCAAAATGCGATAAATCGTTGGGCTCGTCTCTATTACTATATTTCTCCTACCATTGATTACTCTAGTCTCGAAACAAATTTTTGTGTTATTTTTATGCTCCTTTTCCTCCACTATACCTGTCAAATTTTGTTCGTATAATTTCTCTTCAAATTCTTCCTTTGTCACTTCCGAGTTAACCTCGTATATTATTAATTTTGGATTTCTTTTTTCTAGTCTGTTCATTTTTAATTTTACTTTTGTCTTCAAAATTTCTTCTTCGATTTTTTTTGCCTGAGTCTCATCAGGAACTTCCACGATGGTTGCCTGAGAGTTGGTTTTGATGATCTTGTTCACTTGTATATTTTTTTCATTGGGCCTAATACACTGCGTAAGTTCTCTTCTTGTTGTTTCACTGCTTCCGTCTCTTCTAATTTCTTCTGGTCTGAATATAATTTTAATTGGTTCTTTCTTCCTGATATTCCAAATATTTTTTGTAATTTCTTGTTGTTGTTGTCTTCCTGCTTGTTCCTTGTTTGCTTCTCTCTCCATTAGTATACCTTCCATATTTGCCTTTAACCGAATGATTTAGTTACTTTGCCGAAGTATTGGCATATATGTATATAGGGACAGGTAACTGTAATCACGACAAGTCGAGCTCTTATTTTTTAACGAGGCGCTCTTAGCCACGGGGGCCATACC